>JANAVB010019800.1:18558287-18570550 GCA_029216955.1 Iris pallida
TAGATGCATACTACCATGAAGAAAAATCAGGAAGAACAATGCTAGAATAGGATTTACCTATTCAAAGTCAAAATCTCAATATAAAGGTCTTCCCGAGCGCTCCAATGATCGAGTACCCTCAAGCAAACGCCTCTACAATCTTACTAGCAATGCTCCAGCAAGATCCTCTCCTTCCTACGAGCACAACGGACTTCATTTGGGGAGAAACGGACTCCGGATGCAAAAGTTAGGATTTTTAGAAAGTGAGGTTAGGGTTTTCTCTCTTGGAGGCTAAAGTTTCTACACATGGAAGGGGGGCTGCCTATGGCCAGCCAGCTATATGGGGGGTTAGGGTTAGGTTAGCACATGGGCCTAGGCTCCCTAATTCACTAATAAAGCCCAAGTCCAAAAAGGCTTTAAAAAGGCTACTAGAAAATGACTTAAAAATTATTTAAATCATTTAAGAATAACTAATAATTTCTAAATTAAAATGTAATTGATGAAAAATTAATTCTAATTATGGCATTAGGTTTCTAGTCATGGTTGGCTAAGTTAAACCCATCAAGACTACTCAAACATCAAACAAAACCACATATCATCACATGAATTCAATAAATTAATAAAATAATATAAATTACAAAATAACCAAAATACCCTTGAAATGAAAAGTGGGTGTGACACAAACTGGAGGAAACCTCAGTTGAAAACCATAATGTAGGATTGCCAACAAGTTGGCAGTCCTATTTTTGTTCTGGAGGCCGATTGGTGAAACCACGAGCGTCCTTCCCGGCCATGGCCATGACCACAACCAACCGCGGGTGGTGATGGCCGGGATGGAGGTGGTGGGACTCAAGGGCGTGGGCGGAGGAGGAGAGGGGGCGGGGCGAAGTGCTAGCCGCGGGAGTAGGCGACGAGCTCGAGGAGAAGGGAGAGGAGGGAGAGGAGGAGAGCGGATGAGGCGGTAGTGGCGGGGGTCGTCGGAGGGGGAGGGGCGGCGAGGGGAAGGGAGGGACGGCGGAGAGGAGGTTACGGAGTCAGAGGAGGAAGGAGATATGCCGGAAGTGGAGATAGTGTTTGGGGTTTAGTGATTTAGAGAATTTGGAAGAGAGAGAAAGGAAATGAGGAAATGAGATGGGAGAGAGTGTTTGGGGGTTGGGCTAGCCCCAAGCAACTTTTGGGCAGCTCCCAGCAAAAGTTTCACCTTCTTGGGCTGTCCCCAAGTAAGGGCTAGCCCCAAGTAAAAGTGGTAGTGCCCTTAGAAAAAGCCATAATAATATATTTTACTAATATTAAAATTAACTTTTTACTCTTTATACTAACAGTTTTTTGAGTTTCTAACGGTTTTTCACCGTTGGTAATTAGTAACAGTAAAAAACCCTTAGTAATTGAAAAAAAAAGGATGTTAGAAAATCCTTATTTTGGTGTAGTGTATCTGAACCTATCATGTGCCAATATGATCAAGTCACGTCAACTTTAGTTTAATTTGAGGCAAGTACACTATTGTTTTATGTTCTTAGTACATTATAATGTTATTCCTTATTGTATTTTCATTTACTGTCATGTTGAGACACGATTGTGACACGATATGACTTGTTGTATCATTGCTTGTTTATTGATTGTTAGTGAGTCAGAGAGAAAATACCCAGTTGGTATGTGAACAAACCCAAATTATTGTTATTGTGGATAGCTACGTCATACACCTCACGTATGGTTAGTTGTACCTTTATTGTGGATAGCCATCTATATGATGTGCCGTATTAGTCCTGCCGTTCACATGTCGATAGGTTTTTCAAACGCACTGTCTGTTAGTCTTACATGTTCATGTTCAATATCTAGTTGTCTTGTTATACATGTTCTTGCCAGTAGCTCTTGTTTGTATTTATTGTTTCCAGTTTTCGTTCGTGTTCACGGTTTCTAGTTTATATACATATTTCTCTTAATGTTGCATTTTACTGTATAGCTAGCTTATTTTGTGCTGAGTTACATTATTGCAATAGGGTTGTACTTTGCTCCTTACTTGTTTGGATACGTTGCAGGTGACTTGTCATTCTTGCCATTTTGCTATGGATCTTTATGGGGAGGTAGAGTCATTACAGAGGCCAATTCTTAGATTCTAGATAGATTTAGATAGTTATTGAATTTAAATATTTTGCGGGTTTGTTTCCGAATATGTTTTAATGTATCATTGGATTTGAAATTGAATAGTTATTGTAAATGAGCAAATAGATAATTTTGCGATCAAATATTGTTTATTGGTTTGAGATTATTATTGAGGTCTAGACAGCATACTACTGTCGATGTTGCGATGTAAGCTGGACTTGGCTACGTACTCGTATCCCAAAAAACGGGTGCGGGTCATGACATATATCTATTACATTATTTAGTTGGTGTTGTACCTTTATATTTAATAAGGGATCATTATTCTGTTACACTCTGTTCACCCCTTCTAGAGTTGCCTCTACGATTCTACAACTAGTAACAGAGCAGTTTTTCTTCTATATACCTAATACTCTAGAGAACACATGGCAACCGTCAAATCTATCTTCTAGTGAAGGCCAATCCACATTACCTTCCTTGATAATTTCTTTCTTTCCCCCTTCGCCTTCAATCGCCATAGCCTCCAAACTACTCGTTCATGATTGATGAACCATCTATTCCCACTACCCCATCCTTCACCAGTACCACCTACTTCCTCCACTACACTCCCACCACCTTCCCGTGGTCATAAACAAAAGTCGTGCTAGGATACATATAACCGTCTGCCCTACAGATGTTATGGATAATCTTTTCATTGCTCTTCGTAAGAAGCAACGTACTTGGATTCTGCATTATATTGGTAATTTGTTTTTATCATCGTCTAGCTACTACATATTTTCGAAGAAAATTATTGAATGCGAAGGAAAACTCGTATTGATTGTCGACAAATTACAACTTTACAACAAAATCTTAAGTAATGTCTACAATATTTTTACATATTCTGGAGAAGTGCGACATTGGAATCTTGATCAGCGCACGATCACTTTATTCCATTAAGGATCCGAACCAAGATGACTTTTCCACGATGGATAAGTTCTTTTCAGATTCTTTCGAACTCCTCAATGTCGATCACAAAGCAAAGGGAACGCTCTCTTATGCTCTTCTCCAAGTTCAAACTCTTAGGATAATTTTGAGGTACTTACTACCAAAATTTATCGATTTAGCGACGGCCAGATCCGTCGCCCTCCGACAGAAATTTCTATTAGCGACCGATCACTGACGATCTTGGCCAAAAAACCGTCGGCAATTAGCTCGTCGCTAATCATGGTCCGTCGCTACGTAGTCGTTAAGCGACGGAATAGCGACGGCATTTCGACTTCACAATACGAAGCATTAGCGACTACTTTCCGACGGACTTTCGTCCATTTCAAGTATTAAATACTGAACTGTGTAGCCAATAGCGACGTAATGGTCCGTCGGTAAACCGTCGTAATAGCGTATCAGAGTGTATCGTTCCGTCGCGATTCCGTCGATAGCCGTCGATAACAAAGGACGGATTAGCGACGATAAGCTGACGGATTATCCGTCGATCAGGTTCTGGAAATAGTAGGCATTTACAGCACCATGGCGACGGATGAGTCGTCGCTATTCCGTCGATCACTGTCGCTAACAAAAGACGGTTTAGCGACGGAATACGGACGGATTATCCGTCGACCATGTTCTGGAAATTCTTGGTATTTCCAGAACCATGGCGACGGAAAGGTCGTCGCTATTCCGTCGAACTATATACCATCAGAACTTTGCCGACGGATATTCCGTCGACCACCCGTCGCTACCTGGAAACATTTTCAAATCTCCAGTTAGCGACGGATTTACCGTCGAACAGTAGTCAGAAACTGGAAATATCCGTCGCTAACCGGTCACTAGTCCGTCGCTAACTGAGAATTTTTTGAAAAATAATTACAGCGCTTTCCCTGTTCGCAAAAATATGCATAAACCAAACCAATATATAATGCACACCAATTATCCAACAATCACATAGACCAAATATATAATGCACACCTATTATCCAAGAATCACATAGACCAAATATGCACATACGAATTTAATGCACCAATTATCCAAGAATCATATAGACCAAAATTTGTTAATATAAAATAGACATCAATTATCCTGAAGAGTAACCTAATATCCGTCGTTATAATCCGATCATAGCACAAATATTCCAAAATTCCCACAAATATTCCAAAATTCCCACAAATATTCCAAAATTTCTACAAATATTCCAAAACACATAGGAAAATCGACTTTGGCCTCAGCAAAGACCGCAAGTCAGATGATGAATCCTCACAGCTAGGGATCATAGTTGCGTTGAGGCATGTACCATTCTATTAGCCACTTTACATACGAAGGCTCAATCTGGTTGAGGTCTTCTGTAGGGACAGGAGGGTCGGTCCCGATACTACTACTCTCTGACGGTGGCTCCTCCTTAACTTCAAGCTTGGGAGCAATCTCTTCCCTGATGGTCATCGGTTCTTCCTTGACCTCGACCTTTGGTAACACCTCCTCCTTAACAGTCACCGGCTCTTGTTTGACGATGGAGACTTCCTCCGTGTCGACCTCCAAGGGTTTCTTGCCTCGGCCCCTTCCTCGACTAGCAGCACCACCTTGGCGAGTCCTAGGAGCCACTCTCTGACAACAAAAATTTTCATATAGGGAAAAGAAATTTACTCAAATTATAAAAGTTGTGACGTTGGTTTTTTGCGTTCATCATCATTAGAAGGAGCAGCACTAGAAAAGTTGTGACGTTGGTAGCATGAGAGAGTAAAAATCTGTATCACAAGACTAACAGAATTACTATATAATCATGTACTCACCAATAACTGGATGTAACTAGAGTCGTTGGGCCTATCGTACAGTAATTGGTGGATCCGCTGGTATAGGCCGGATGTACTTAGTATCTAGTGTATCAGATTAGTATCGGTCTATCGGTTTGGTATAGAACGTATCAGATTGGTATTGGCCTTAACAAATTGGTATCGTCCTATATCCGATATGTACATGTATCGGCCGTATAGCTAGGATTCATATTGGCTTATCGATTTGGTATCGGTCATATCCGATAGGTATCGACCGTGTTGGATTAGTATAGACCATTTCGAATTAGTATCGTGGAAGATTTAGTAACAACTGTACTTGGATTTCTCTCTTCTCGAGCTAGAATACCATTGCAAGAGAGTCACCAGATCGTGATTGGCCAGTTACAGTAACATACATGCTTCCTTTTCCATCAGGAAAACGAGATTGAAAAAAAAGTATGTATGTTCTGTAACTGGCCAGCTACGCTCTCGTGACTCTCTTGCAATGGTAATCTAGCTCTAGAAGAGAGAAATCCAAGTACAGTTGTTACTAAACCTTCTATGATACTAATCCAAAATGGTATATAATAATCCAACACGGCCGATACCTATCGGATATGACCGATACCAAATCGATAAGGCCAATATGAATCCTAGCTATACGGCCGATACATATCGGATAGGACGATACCAATTCGCTAAGACCAATACCAACCGATACGGCCCATACCAAAACGATAGATCGATACTAATCCGACACGGTCAATACTTATAAGTACCTACGGTCCAGGAGGTTGATCCGCTAGTACATCCATGTACGATCAACGAAGTAACGATCCATTTCAATTTGGATGTAAAAATCTGTATCGTAAGACAAACTAAACATAATCAGTTCTATTTCACATGCTTAATTGCCAAGTATGGGAACGAATGGCTCAGAACACAACCCAAAATTTATTCTAGCATAGTTAGTGAATCATCTATGTTCTGTACATATGGTGTAGTATATGTTCTTATCGTATCTAGTATCTAAAGAATGTAACAGAATCAAGATAAACTCACATAATGTATACTAAGACTAGGGCTGCAAACGAGCCGAGCCGAGCCAAGCTTTTGTAAGCTTGAGCTTGGCTGACTAGAATTATTGAGCTCGAGCCCGAGCTCGAGCTTGATAAGTTTTTTATTTTGGAGCTTGAGCTTGGCTCGAGCTTGTTTATATTAAGCTTGAGCTTGGCTTAGTTTGAGCTCGAGCTTGGCTTGATAAGGAAGCTTGATTCAAGCTTGATAAACAAGCTCGATAAGCTTGAAATCAAGCTTGTCGCAAAACATTATTTCAAGCTCATTAAGCTTGATTTCAAGCTTAACGAGCTTGATTTCAAGCTTAACGAGCTTGATTTCAAGCTAGTTAGGTTTGAATTCAAGTATATGAAATATTAACAATTATTTATATTAATTAAAAAAGTTCCTTAATATCACTCGTTAAGGAGATAAATATATAATGCACACAACCATATTATATATATATATATATATATATATATATATATATATATATATAATTTTATAAAAAATAAACAAGCTCCTAAACAAGCTCCTAAACGAGCTAGCTTGCAAGCTCATAAACGAGCCAGCTCGCGAGCTCAATCGAGCCGAGTACTTCTAAGCTTGAGCTTGGCTCGTTTATTAAACGAGCTCAAAAATAAAGCTTGAGCTCAGCTTGTTTACTAAACGAACCGAGCTCAAACGAGCTTTTATCAAGCCGAGCTTCGAGCAGCTCACGAACGGCTTGGCTCATTTGCAGCCCTAACTAAGACATCATCTACTACTATATAAGATATGATAGGTTGTCATATCATCATTGTCGAGGGATGAGGGTTGGAGGACAAATACCGCTCGAGTGAGCCAAAGGCATGCAGCCACTTCCCTCCCTCCATTCACCCTCTCCCTCTCTCACACCATCAACGTCACAACTTTTCCATCTCAAGTTCTGATCAAGCATCTTCCTTCTCCTCTCCTCCACCATGGCTCTGAACCCATCTGCTCCTCCCTACTTCCCTTCTTCTTATTTGACTCTCTCAGCCACATATGATATCCACCTCAAGTATAGAGTCGGGGGAGAAGAAGTGGGCAGAAAGAGAGGAGGAAGCAGCACAGCCGACGGCATGACCCGGAGGAATTACAAAAGTTTTCTTCAACATCCGTAGGAGAACATATGGATATATCTTTTCACAACATATCACCTTGTCAAAGACCCTTAATGTGACAACCATGTTACCGCAGTGTCGGAAGACTAACATGTCATGATTTTCTAAGCCGTGTGTTTTGACATAATCCTCCAAACTCTTTTCTGCTATGTAGTAATGCAAGATTACTACATAGAAGGAAAGAGCTTGGAGGATTATGTCAAAACACACGGCTTAAAAAATTATGACATGTTAGTCTTCCGACACCGCAGTAACATGATATTCACATTAAGGGTCTTTGACAAGGTGATATGTTGTGAAAAGATATATCCTTATAGTTCTCCTACGAATGTTGAAGAAAACATCTGTACTTCCTCCGGGTCATGCCGCCGGCTGTGCTGCTTCCCCCTCCTCTTTCTGCCCACTTTTTCTCCCCCGACTCTACACTTGAGGTGGATATCATATGTGGCTGAGAGAGTCAAATAAGAAGAGAAAGTAGGAAGGAGCAGATGGGTCCAGAGCCATAGTGGAGGAGAGGAGAAGGAAGATGCTTGATCAGAACGGATGGCTCAGAACACAATCCAAAATTCATTCTAGCATACATTAGTTTGAATCATCTATGTTTGTACATATGTGTAGTATATGTTCTTATCGTATCTAGTATCTGAAGAATTTAACAGAATCAAGATGAACTCACATAATGTAATACTAAGACATCATCTACTACTATATAAGATTAGTGATAGGTTGTCGTATCATCATTGCCGAGGGATGATGGTCGGAGGACAGTCAACTTTATCTACGGCTACATAGTTTTCCTCGCCAGTCGAATGGCTGCAGGGACTATGTCCTGATCACCATGTCGTACCGTAGATTAATGCAAATGGAGCTGGAAATATCCGTCGCTAACTGAGATTTTTTTGAAAAAAATTGCAGCGCTTTCCCTGTTCACAAAAATATGCATAAACCAAACCAATATATATGCACACCAATTATCCAATAATCACATAGACCAAATATATAGCACACCAATTATCCAAGAATCACATAGACCAAATATGCACATACGAATTTAATGCACACCATTATCCAAGAATCATATAGACCAAACCAAATTAATATAAAATAGACATCAATTATTCGAAGAGTAACCTAATATCCATCGTTATAATTCGATTTATCTTCAAGTGTGAGAACGGATGGCTCAGAATACAACCCAAGATTCATTCTAGCATACATTATGTGAATCATCTATGTTCTGTACATATGGCGTAGTATATGTTCTTATCGTATCTAGTATCTGAAGAATGTAACAGAATCAATGAACTCACATATGTAATACTAAGACATCATCTACTACTATATAATATATATGATAGGTTGTCGTATCATCATTGCCGAGGGATGAGGGTCGGAGGACAGTCAACTTTATCTACGGCTACATAGTTTCTCTCGCCTCGCCAGTCGAATGGCTGCAGGGACTATGTCCTGATCACCATGTCATACCGTAGATTAATACAAATAGAGCTGGAGCCAAAATACAGAAACCAAAATACAAAATATAGAATCTAATCCCTGGGTTCGCCGAAAATACAAAACACAGTTCCAATTCATATGTATTTTAAGTGTGAGAACGGATGGCTCAGACACAACCCAACCGGAGAGGATACTATGAGAGATCCATCTGAGTAGAACGTATACTCTGAGAGTCACCTTTACAAGAATGATATCAGTAGTGGGATTGAGTGTTGGAGGAGATATTATCAGTATACGTCCTACTCAGATGGGTCTCTCACCGTTACTATTTTTTCTGACAGCATGGTGGATGTGCTCCGTCAACAGATTCTTGCTCCGAGCCAAAACTTTGCTCCGGAGCTCAAGTGGACATCCTTCGTGTAGAGCTCGAGTGAGAGGTTCCTGACAGCATGATGGTCTCCTTTGTCAAAGTATCCGTGCTCGTCCTACATGTATACTTTGACAAAGGAGACCACCATGCTGTCAGGAACCTCTCACTCGAGCTCTACACGAGGATATCCACTTGAGCTCCAGAGCAAAGTTTTGGCTCGGAGCAAGAATCTGTTGACGGAGCACATCCACCATGCTGTCAAAAAAAATAGTAACGGTGAGAGACCCATCTGAGTAGGACGTATATTCTGATAATATCTCCTCCAACACTCAATCCCACTACTGATATCATTCTTGTAAAGGTGACTCTCAGAGTATACGTCCTACTCAGATGGATCTCAGAGTATCCTCTCTGGTTGGTTGTCGTATCATCATTGCCGAGGGATGAGGGTCGTAGGACAGTCAACTTCATATACGGATACATAGTTTTTGCCTCGCCAGTCGAATGGCTGCAGGGACTATGTCCTGATCACCATGTCGTAGTCCAATACAATCCAGAGATTGACACAGTACTAATTCATTTATGTAGTCCAATACAAATAGTCTAATACAAAAACAACCCAATACAAATAGTCCAATACAAATAAGTACTAATAGCTAATGAGAACCACGCAGCTCACGCAAATGCTCAGTGATACGATCACGCAACCACCTCGAAAAAGCGGGATCTTTGGCGTAAGGAGAGATGTAGTCCCTTACAAGTGCTGCATGAATAGAACTCCCGGTCTCACTAGCTACCAGTGCTGGATGAATAGAACTCCCGGTCTCACTAGCAACCGGTGCCACTTCCTCCTTAACTGTAGGAGGAACCACCTCAGCATTCACTATTTTCCTCAAACGACGTGCCGCTCCTCGGTCATGGGTGCCATCTGGTAAGATCGATAGTCACAAATATATAATTGTAACATAAGCAAGCTAACTAAAGGAACCATCATGTAATTTGAGTACATTTTTGAAAGCAAATAAAGTACAAAAAATTCAATTTTTTGCCAAGTGTGAGAACGGATGGCTCAGAACACAATCCAAGATTCATTCTAGCATACATTAGTGTGAATCATCTATGTTCTGTACATATGGTGTAGTATATGTTCTTATCGTATCTAGTATCTGAAGAATGTAACAGAATCAAGATGAACTCACATAATGTAATACTAAGACATCATCTACTACTATATAAGATATAGTGATAGGTTGTCGTATCATCATTGCCAAGGGATGAGGGTCGGAGGACAGTCAACTTTATCTACGGCTACATAGTTTCTGTCTCGCCAGTCGAATGGCTGCAGGGACTATGTCCTGATCACCATGTCGTACCGTAGATTAATACAAATGGAGCTGGAGCCAAAATACAGTACTACTTCACCATGTCGTACTATTTTACTCTCTCACTCTCTCTCCTCCCCTCCTCCGGCGCTCTCACTCTCTCCGGCGCTCTCACACTACTAATTCCTATGTGTTTTAAGTGTAAGAACGGATGGCTCAGAACATAACCCAAAATTCATTCTAGCATACATTAGTGTGAATCATCTATGTTCTGTACATATGGTGTAGTATATGTTCTTATCGTATCTAGTATCTGAAGGATATAACAAAATCAAGATGAACTCACATAATGTAATACTAAGACATCATCTACTACATATAAGATATAGTGATAGGTTGTCGTATCATCATTGCCGAGGGATGAGGGTCGAAGACTCCTCGTCCTCAAGCGTCTAGCGGTCGTCCTCAAGCGTCTAGCCGATTTTGGAGACTCCTCGTCATTGCTGCCATTCTCTTCAACGGACACCTCCATCTTCGGCACATCGAAGCCGCCGCCACCGACGATCGAGTCGCTGTCCTTGGTATGAGCTTCTTGATTCTCGCGGAGGCATTGCTGCTGAGAGAGACCCTCGGCCCCTGGAAGCTGGGCTCCGGGTACTCCCCCTTGAACATTAATATTCAAGGGCCGAGGGTCTTTCTCAGCAGTAATGCCTCCGCCGAGAATCAAGAAGCTCATACCAAGGACAGCGACTCGGTCGTCGGTGGCGGCGGCTTCGATGTGCCGAAGATGGAGGTGTCCGGTGAAGAGAATGGCAGCAACGACGAGGAGTCTCCAAAACCGGCTAGACGCTTGAGGACGACCGCTAGACGCTTGAGGACGAGGATGCAGTCCGGGAAGCAGGAAAGGGTTTCTTACGCAAAGTATTTCAATGATAGAGGAGAATTCTGATTACTCCGAAGAGGAGGAGGAGGAGGAGAAAAGAGACTCGGAGAAGGAGTCGAATGAGTCGGCGGTGATAGCAGATGATTGCAAGACAAGGAGCGAAAAGACAGACGAAGAAGAGGACGATACGAGTCGAAAGGGAGATTCGAGTGACAATATAGGCACCGAGAACGGATGGCTCAGAACACAACCCAAAATTCATTCTAGCATACATTAGTGTGAATCATCTATGTTCTGTACATATGGTGTAGTAATGTTCTTATCGTATCTAGTATCTGAAGTATATAACAGAATCAAGATGAACTCACATAATGTAATACTAAGACATCATCTACTACTATATAAGATAGTGATAGGTTGTCGTATCATCATTGCCGAGGGATGAGGGTCGGAGGACAGTCAACTTTATCTACGGCTATATAGTTTCTGCCTCGCCAGTCGAATGGCTGCAGGGACTATGGCCTGATTACCATGTCGTACCGTAGATTAATACAATGGAGCTGGAAATATCCGTCGCTAACCGGTCACAACAGTCTGTCGCTAACTGATTGTCACATACACATATGTATATCACAGCTAGATGTATAGATATATACATCTATATAGAAGCACACAACTGATACACTCTAAGGGTCGGTTTTCCAGGAAAAATTTCACTTATTCAGTGACTTTGGTGAAGCGAATGTCCCAAGGATATTCTTAACAACGAAGGCAGATGAAGAACTCGCACTGTCCTTGAGACAGTGAACATATACACTATGAACCCAAATCCCATATTCACATTTACTAATCCAAACACCACCAAACTAATGGATAACACCCAATAAGGATAACACATTATTTAGCCAATATATAAACTCAGATGAATTTGAGAAGCAAAGCCCCCGCCGCCCCCGACCAAAGCCCGCCGCCCCAAGCCCGCCGCCCAGTAGTTCGGTTGCATATATATATAGAAGTGCTTATGGCTGTGTGTCGGTTGCATATACCCCGACGCCCCTGCCCCAAGCCAGCCGTCCAGCCCCCGACGCCCCCGCCCCAAGCCCGCCGCCCAGCCCCCGACGCCCCCGCCCACCCCCGACACCCCCACCCCAAGCCAGCCGCCCAGCCCCCGACGCCCCCCCCGCCCCAAGCCCCCCCCCCCCCCGCGCCCATCCC
>JANAVB010019800.1:18773148-18837676 GCA_029216955.1 Iris pallida
ATGTAGAAGTGGAAGGGACGATGGATGACGTGCCCTCCGAATCATACCCCTGTACCGAGAAGTCATCGGAGTATGTGGGAATATTCTTCTCTGGTTCGGACTCAGAAGGAATAGTACCCCCAGCTTCGGAGCTTGCCTCGTTTTGAGAGTCGTGGACGCCCTCGGGGACGTCGGACCCTGCTGTATCTGATGGAAGAGTTGTTTCCTCGGGCTCATCACCTTGGAACATCGAATTATCGTGGAAGTTTCGAGGAGTGCTTCCCCCAGTTCCAGTGACCCCCAGTAATGCGGATGATGAATCTCCCGCTATCGCAGATTTCGTCTTTGAACGGGTACCTTAGAAAACTCCGGTGGTGGACAACCGTTTAGACGACAGTTTCTTAGTCACAGTGGTTGAAATCTTCGGGCTGAAAATGTTTATCTACTTCCCTCTCCCATCGGCGGGAATTTTTTGAGTATAGTTGCAAGAGACGACGGGAGGCGCCTCATCCCCTGAGCTCGGCTGTTGTAATCTTTGGAAGACGGACTGCCGGTCTTCTTGTATCGTCGCGCTGTTGCAACAGCAGTTGACAATTATTTGGGTACAATGATGTCCGTGGGAGGACTCTTTGCACACCAAGGCCTCTTTTCTTTTCTTGCACTTTTGGAGGATAACCTTACGCAAGTCAGATGGGTCTGGAAGACCATGTTTGCTCCCTTGGTTTTGGGAGACTTTTCTGAACCACTCTGTCCGTTTGCCGCCGCGGGCTGGACTCGAGTGGTTTTGTACAACTTCCCATCAGAGGCCCGTATAACAGTATGTGGGGCGCTCGGATGGTCAGAGGTCGGGACAACGGACTGAGCTTGCCAAGCTACCCCAGCCCTAGATTTCTTCACTCTAGTGCGTGAGGGCACATAGTAGAAAGAGTCTAAGTGGTGTTGCAGAGAGTCAGACATATTTTCTTGGGAGCATGAGAGATCAGGACCATAGGAGAGGCGGTCGAAGACTGAGCCTGAGCCGCGTGGAGCAGACAACATGCGGCTGGAATCAACAGTCTTTATGTGGCTGGCAATCGTAGCCGCATGGGCTTTCTTCATGCGGCTGGAAGTCTCGACCGCATAAGTATTCTTCATGCGGCTGGAAATCTTGGTCGCATGGGTATTCTGCGTCTGGCTGGCAGTTTCGACCGCATGAACATCGTGCCTGCGGCTGGCAATCTTGGCTGCATGAATGTTCAGCCTGCGGCTAGTACCTTTGTTCGGCTTCTTCCTGGAGCACATAGAATCACTCTTTGCCCCTGCAAGTCCAGCATCATAGTACTTTTCTCTGTCGAACTTGGGGACAGCAGAGTCCTCTATGGCCTGAAATGGGGCTGCATGAGAGTTGTCTTCGCCGTCTTAGGCAGCAGAGAGTACTCCATCCAGAGCTTGGGGAGAAGCAAATGATTTTGGCCTCCACTCCCTGCGAGCCTTCTTTGTGCGGGTTCACTTCTGGACCGGACCAGCGCTCCCGTCGGAGAGCATCTCTTCAAACGCCTGTTGGTCGAAGCAGACGACCATCTTCTGTTGTGTGCAGCCAAATTTGGCTGCATCCGATTGCGTCACCAACTTCTCAACCGTGGAGAAGTTTGTCCCAAGCAGAGTCGCCATCGTGTTTGCCATGAATTATAAAAGAACAGAACAATTATATCGGAGGAATGGACTTTTACTTCACAATACAAACTCGCTCATACAAAGAAAGCCTAGGGACGAAAACCTAGGTATAGCAATCTAAGTACAATTGTTTAGTTTTTTTGGGGGGGGGTGACGGTAGAGGCTCGGGAAAGCGATGGCAGCTCTGCCTTACTCCTTGGACGATCGGACGCAGCCTTGGCTCTGGTGAAGAAATGCTCTTGGACGTGTGGGGAGACTCCCCTGCGCCTTCGGTTGCTAGATCTCTGGATGTCTCGGTAGTCCTCTCTCTCCTTTTTTTTGCTCCTCTGTCTATCTCTCCTTCTCTGCTTCTGCTCTGCTTCTCTTCTGCCTCCTGCAAGGGAATGGCACCTTACTATTTATAGGAATAGGGTGTGCTCATTAGGGTTTGTAAAATGATTGCCTCTTTCAGAAGTCGACGGTTAAGGATCAATTAATCTGGGCCATTCATCTTGAATATAAGGAATTTGAACATTTAATGTGATTACATCAAATCTCTGTGGGCAATAAATGTTGATTGCCATGAATATTCGTAATTTGTGATAGCCTGCCACGTGTCCAATTTGCTTGATTTGATTTGATCTGGGCAATTATGACGATCGCGTCAAATCTGATTTTGTTAGGATTTGTTAGCACCCATAATTCCAGGGAAGATAAGACTGCCACGTGTCTCAATTATAGTGAAGAGCGCCACGTGTCTCAACTGTACCGTCCTGGCCGAGCCGCATATGGAGGGTCCTCTCAGCCACATGAAACATACAGCCATACGTGGATGGGCAGCCGTATGGGGATGGGCAGCCGCATGGGGATAGGCAGGCGCATGCAGAGGGACAGCCACATGGGGATAGGCAGCCGCTTGCAGATGGGCAGCCGCATGGGGATAGGCAGCCGCATGCAGATGGATAGCCGTATGGGGATACGGATAGACAGCCGCATGCAGATGGGCAGCCGCATGGAGTGGCCTGGGACTTGGTGGATTTTGCCAGCTGTAAGGAGATTTTCTCCTCTTTCCTAGGATCATGCCATCATGTCAGAGTCATTATTACGTCCTTATGTCAGAGTTGTTATGGCTGTTATTTGTCAGAGCAG
Source organism: Iris pallida (assembly GCA_029216955.1). Lineage (NCBI taxonomy): Eukaryota > Viridiplantae > Streptophyta > Magnoliopsida > Asparagales > Iridaceae > Iris > Iris pallida. Next base: position 18,775,909 of record JANAVB010019800.1, read on the forward strand.
CCGTCATGGCATTAAATGCAGCCGAATGTAGAGAAGAACTGTTGAAGGCCACGTGGCTTCTTTATGAGCCGCGTGGATCTATCTGAGCCGCATGGACCCCTGAGCCGCATAGACTTCTGAGCCGCATGGGGATCCTGAGCTGCATGGGGATCCTTCTGTCGGAGCCGCATAGGTCTTTTTTTATTCTTTTCTATGCTTCTACAATATACTGGTGATGTTTTCATACCACCTCAACTCCAACGACGCAGCACTCTGCTCCGACCCAGAAGCTCAACTACCTTTCGTCAGAGACTTGGGAGATACCATTTGCATCCAACACAAGTCCGTCTGCCACTCCAAAAGCACAGTAACCTCGTCAACCTGAAGTACAAGCTTACTTGTCGCCCTAAAGCACAGTGACTTTATCGCTCAAAATACAGCCTTCTCGTTGCTCATACGTACAGAGGCTCCATCGTCTTCAAAGCATAGTCCACTCGTCGCCTGAAAGCGCAAAGGCTCTGTTGTCTCCAGAAGAACGGTCTTCTTATCGCCCCAGAAGCGCAGAAGAACTCATACCTCGCCAGAGGCACATGAAGCATGGTCCTACCCAGTCGGTTTGCTTAAACTGACTCTCTAGGATTGGGATCAATCATGATTGATATCTTATCAAAATTGATTTAAATCTTTGACGATGATCAATCAGAATCCAAATCTGAGATAAAATTCTAAGATTTTCTTGGCTGCATCCAAACAAGCAAATTAGCACATGCTACGTGTCTCCTACTTCGATTATTTTGATAACCACCAGAGATCTCGATTGAGGAAAATCTCAATGTCGGCCATGTGTCAGTGCTGCAGAAGCCTGCACCGTACAATGACAGAAGATTCTTTCATATCTTAAAATCCTAATGCACATCACATATGTGCTCCCTTTCCCTATAAAAAGAAGGAGTTTTCCTTCAATAAAGGAGAGACCACCAACTATCAAATCTCCAGCTCCAGGCATCCTCTTGATTCGCAACCCTAGAGTTCCATCAAATGCATCAGAAAGTTAGAGCAAGTTCAATCCATCGTCAGATCGTCAATGGAGTAAAGGAATTGTTGTAGTGCTCAATCTCCACTATCACACTTTTCCAGAAACTCTTTCCCTTATGCTAAGAATATCCTATTTAGGACTTCCTTCTCTCTACACGAGTCTTCCCCTTATACTTAGAATATCCTGTTTAGGACTTCCTTCTCTGTACACAAGTCTTTCCCTTGTACTTAGAATATCTTGTTTAGGACTTCCTTCTCTGTACACAGGTCTTCCTCTTGTACTTAGAATATTCTGTTTAGGACTTCCTTCTCTGTATACAGGTCTTTTTATGTTTAATAAACAAAAAGTTCGTTCAATCGTTTGTGATGTCAAACAGCATCATCTTACGGGGTGTAAGATTTAGCTCTGTAGGGTGTTGAGAAGCAACTCAGAGGTGATATGGACATGGTTGTTCTTCTACTAGGGAAAAAATACAATGGAACAACTGGGCTCCAGAAGCATATGTTTGTCAAAGAAGGGGAGTGAACTCGGTTATCGAATCCATAAATTATCTTGTTTGAGAGAAGGAGTACATGTTGAAGGGTTTCAAGAATAGTATTTTTTTAGAAACTTGCCATTGATTGGCATCATAAACAAGACCCCGTTAGGTTTTGCGAGGCGGTAAGCATAGTTAGAATATACCGTCTCTATGATGAAGGGTCCTTCCCATTTAGGTTAGAACTTTTCTAGTGTCTTGTGAGTCATTACCATTAGCCTTCTGACTGCCAGAACCAGGTCGCCTACTTGGAAGGTCCTCTGTTTGACCTTTTTGTTGAAAGCCTGTGAAATGCGGGCATGATAAAGTTTGATGCGCTGTTGAGTCAAGAGGCATTTTTATCTAATGCCTCCAACTCTTGCAGACGACAACGTTGATTGTCTTCCTCCGTCAGCTGGTTCGTGATCGCCACTCGGAGTGAGGGGATCTGGATCTCCAAAGGCAATAATGCTTCGCTCCCATGGACCAGAGAGAATGGTGTGTTGCCCATCGGAGTCCATACCTTTGTACGGTAGGCCCAATGGACAACTTTTCATCCCAGTCACATTTGTTAGATGATACGACCTTTTTGACAAGCTTGATGATAGTTTTGTTGAAAGCTTCAGCCAATCCATTTGTTGTCGGATTGTAGGCGGTTGATGCCATGTTCTGAATGCGATTTTTGTCATAAAATATGCTAAATACATGGCTGACGAATTATGGACCATTGTAATAGATGATCCTCTGGGGTACCCCGAAATGGTAGATGATGTGATATTTGATGAAACTGACCACCTTTGAGCGTTTAACCTCTGTCAGCGGTACTTCTTTCGCCCACTTACAAAAATAGTTTATGATCGCAAGAATAAAATAATTTCCTCTGGATGAGGAAGGGGTGATTGGTCCTACTATGTCCATACCCCAGGCTTCGAATGGCCAGGAGGCGATCGTAGGGTGTAGAGGTTCTGATGGTCTATGGATGAAGTCGGCATGGAGCTGACAAGCACGACACTTCTTTGCATACTCAACAGCATCGGGCATCATAGTGGGCCAGTAATAGCCCATACGTCGGAGTCGGTCTTGTAGCTTAGGATCGGGTTGGTGAGCTCCGTATGTTCCGTCATGAGCTTCTCAAAGAGCTTCGGCTGCTTCCTCATTCGATAAAAATCGGAGAAGAAGCTCGACATAGGAGTGTCGGTACAGCATTTTGGTCGTTATATCGTAGTAAAACCTGAGAGAGTGTCTTTTAACCGAGACTGCTTCCTTCAGGTCATCTGGGAGGATTTCATAGACTATAAAGTCGATGAACGAGAATCTCTAGTCTCTGACATTGACACTGGCATGGTTCGACCACATGCTCAGATTGTTTTTAGGGCACGCCAAACTCGACCAACCAGTGTAACAAAGTGTTGAGTGTCAATTGGAGCTGCTAATGAAGCCGCGAGGCCAGCTAGAACATCGTCCTTTAGGTTTTGTAGCCAAGGTACGTGCTCTATAAAGAACTCGATGAAGGTTGAGATGATATCCAAGGCTGCTATGTGATAGGGGACGAGGTCCTCGTGGCGTACCTCGTATTGTCATCGAACTTGATTGACAATGAGCTTTGAATTTTCGTAGAACTTGAGGTATTTACCTCCAGCTGTCGTGCTAACTGGAGCCCTATTATAAGGGCATTGTACTCTATAATATTGTTGGAGCACGGCTCTAAAAGGGAATAAGCACACGGGATGACCAAGTTATCGAGAGAGATCAAGACTACCCCCACTCTTACGATAATCTGGCCTTTGGAGCATGTTCTTAAAATGTTGTCGAAGAATATTCACCAAACGGGGTTTTTTTCGACAATGTTGGACTCTAACACTCATCTGGCATGTCTTCATAAAGTTTAGATGACTTCAGAATCTGATGTGCTGATAAGAAGTCGGCCAGTTCTTGGCCCTTGACAGCTTTTGTGGGACAAATACCATATCATATGGTGTCAATAGTATTGCCCAAGTAGCTAATCGAGAGTTTAGCGCTCCCGACTTTGTTATGAGGACTCTGAGTGGATTGAGTCAGGAGATGACATGGATTGTCTGCCCCGAGACATAATGACGAGTCTTCTGGATGGCAAATACCAGAGCTAGACATTCTTTTTCGACGGGGTTGTACCGGTGTTCAGCCCCGATCATTGTCCTGCTCAAGTAGTAGATAGCTTGCTCGTAGCCTGCATCATTCTTCTGAGCTAATAGAGCGTCGAGAGAATGATCCATAGCACGGACGTAGAGCAAAAAGGGTTTGCCTGCGACTGGTGCTACCAGGACTTGGATACTTATGAGATAAGCCTTCATGTCATCAAATGCCTTCTGACATTCCTCCGTCCAGATGTAGGAGACTCTATTATTTATGTGCTTTGTAAAGGGTTGGCATTTTTCAGAAAGGTTTGCGATAAATCTCTGGATGTATGTGAGATGTCCTTGTAGGCCTCGAAGTTCTCTAAGGTTCTTTGGAGGGTCAATGCCAAGGATAGCTTTTGTCTTCTTGGGATCCACATGGATGCCTTTTGCAGTGATGATAAAGCCCAGGAATTTGCCGCTAGAAACCCCAAGGAAGGATTTAGCTGGGTTCATCATGAGCTGATGCGCTAGCATAAGATCAAAGTTTATCTTCAAATCTTGTAGGTGATCACCTCGTAGAGGGCTCTTGACATTGATGTCATCAACGTAATATTCGACTGTCTCACGAAGGTGTTGGCGGAATATGGTGCTCATAGCATGCTGGTATGTGGCACCTGTATTCTTTAAGCCAAAGGGCATCACTGTGTAGTAGTAAACTTCCTATGGAGTCCTGAACGACGTGTGTTTCTCGTCATCCGGGAACATCTTGATCTGGTTATAGCCTGAGTACCTATCCATGAAGGATATGTATTCAAAGCCACATGTGTTGTCGATTATTACGTTGGTGATCGGGAGTGGGAACTCGTCTATCGGGCAAGCTGATTTGAGGTCCCGGAAGTCGATGCAGACTCGGATTTTCCTATTCTTTTTATTGACGAAAACAATGTTGGCCACCCAATCTGGGTGTTGTTCTTCGCAAATAAATCCGATGACTAAGAGTTTATCCACTTCTTTGTCAATGGCATCCATGATGTAGGACGGAAGCATTGTTGTTGTTCCTTAACAGGCTTAGCATTAGATGTTAAGCTTGTGCATTATGACTTGTGCATCTAAATCGGGCATGTCTTCATAGCTACAGGCGAAGATGTCGACGTATTCTTTGACCAGCTGGACCAAGGATTCTCGGTCCTCTCCTGCCAAGCTTTTACTAATGAAGATCGGTTTGGAAGAGGGTCCATCCCCGAGGTCAATATGCTCGACTTCGTCCTCGGTAGAGGGTTCTTGCAGTTCGAAGCAAGATTTCTATTGTGCACCTCGACGTTGAGCCTAGGGTTCTTCTTCGAAGAACTCCACTATCTGATCATCGTCTTCATCTTCTGGAGGATATACGGATGTCATATTGACTGAGAATGCTTTCCTGAAGATCGGGCTGATACTGGTATCAGAATCCCAAGTTGAAGCTTTATATGAGTGAGAGTGTATTACCTCTTCTGCTTCTGAACTTTTTGGGGTTGTCGGAGGCGTGATGTAGCCTACCCCACATCGAGTACGGTAGTAATAGTCCTGTGGCTTCCCTTTCAGAATGGAAAGTCGCAAAGGAAGACGTCTGCCATTGTCGTAGTTCAGACCTTGGCCGCTTTTCAGGTTGTAACCCATCTTTTGGATGAGGTACTTGGCTCGATCGTTGTACCGATATATTTATATTCTACCGATGTCATATTCTGACTCTGCCAGTGGAAGGTCTTGATGACGCTCTACTTTGACAAAGATGATAGGTTTTCGTCCTGGTTCCAGGCTAGAACTATATAACAGACTCCTTAGTACAGGACGACTCGATTTATATGATTGACAGTCGTTATTTGTGTTTACAATGACTGCAAGGCACTATCTAAAGTATACATGGCATCCCAATATGGAAGACTAGAATAATTCAAAGACAGCCTTTTATTGGTAAAATATGGGATCTTGTCTCGGAGAATTACATCATCGAGGGATGGGGCGTCGACATTGGCTGATATGTATTCTTCCAGTTCATCGTCAGTGAGTACTGGAGCAGCCTTGGGCGGTTCAAAAGAGTTCATCGGGAGCATGACCCGTATCGGCTCTTAAGTCTGTGTTGAGAGAGGCGCCGGGGCCTTTCCTTGTAGCCTGACAGTGAGAGGGGTTAACGACTGAGAAGGTCTTCCCTTAAGCCACACCTTGAGAGGTGCCTTAGCTGGTGCTTTGGGGACTGGTATTTTCCCGTGGAGCTTTGCCACGAGAGGTGTCGATACTTGGGGAGGTTTCCTCTTGAGTCGTATCTTCAAAGGGGCTTCAGTGGTTATTCCGCTCAGAGAGGTTGGTGTTCTCCCGCAAAGCTTGACTATGATAGGGGACGACATCTGAGGAGGTTTCCCCTTGAGTTGCACATTCAGAGGAGCGTTGATTATCGTTTCTGCTTCAGTGTCAGCCTCAGCTTCGACTTCTACTTCGTTGTCGGCATCGTTGGCTTCATCGTCCAGATGGATCGATTTGTAAAGATCAAAGTCGGTGAAGAAGGCCTCAATCCCTCTGAAGGGATCGACATCAGCGAACTCCATTATGACTATGCCATTGGTGGATACGTACTTCATACATTGGTAGAGAGTTGATGGCACCACCATGTATTCGTGTAGCCATGGCCGCCCTAACAGGATGTTGTAGTTGACGCCCGCATCCACGACATAGCAGGTCACCTCGATCTGGAGATCACCGATATGAAATTTTAGTCAAATCTTATCCAGTGGTTCACTCTTGCTGGCATTGAAGCCACTGATTATAGTATGGGATGCTATCAGACGATGCATCGGGATCCCCAATGTCTGGAGCTGAGTTCGGAGGATGATGTTGAAAGAAGACCCAGGGTCGATCTGCATTCGATCCACCTTGATGGCACCGACATACCATGTGTAATACAGCGGTCTGTTGTGTCAGTTGTTCTTGAGCAGCGTGTCTTGTTGAGTAAAAGTGATGTTGGGGATGATCTCTCCTATACTGTGGCAGTACGAACATGTTGTCGGATCATCTTCAGGCCGTTTGACTTGGCTAATGAAGGACTCAGCGTCCTTCAGTACTTCACATAGAGCCTCTCGAGTATCTTTGGATAGTCGAAGAAGCTCAAACAGGGACAGCCGAGCTGGAGTACTGGCGAGTTGGGCCAGTATATCGAAGTTGTGGGGGTTGGTCAACCCTAAAGCATTGTCTTTTTGTAGAGGCATGTCGAATCGGGCCTACTTCTAATTTTGTTTGTCGGCTACTAGAGGTTGAGATGGACCTTCCATTTGGGCGGCTGTAGTAGTGACAGGAGGCGTCACTTCGACTAGAGCCTCCTCTTGTTGAGCGTTCTACTGTGAACGTGTTTATACGGGTAGTGCTTCCTCAGGAGAGGAAGTCACCATTCAGCATTACTTGGTCTTCTTGTCTTTGCTTTTAGAGGTGATATGTACCCCCGTTGAATCAATTCTGGAGCTAGGTCTAGGTGACCCCATATGATCTCTCCCCGAGATGTGGTGCGTGGTATCAGACCACTCATGTTGTCATGAGTTAGCAGAAGGTTGATTACTTCCATTATCGCCTTCGGGATGGGGACGACGCCATCTTGAGTTTCAGTGGACGACAAGGTGCCGAACTGGAGTGACACCATATTGGCCGAGACTGTCTTCTCTTCGTAATCGTCTGAGATGACATTCGCATTGATCATGCGTTGTATGTAGTTCTTCAGGATATAGAAATCTTGAGTTGCATGCCCGACGAATCGATGTTAGTAATAGTACCTCAGGTCACCTACCTTGTCCATCTTGTCAGGATGCTTTGGATCTAACAATTTGATCTTGTCGCTCTATTTTAGCATCTCGAAAATCTTTAAAGTATCATCTTTATTAAAGGAGTAGACCTCCTTCGGCCTTGGTAGAGGTAGGGGTTTCTGAGCGGTCCCCTTTGTGCTCTTCGAGATATTAACAGCCAATGCTTGCTTTTCCCTAGGTTCGTGGCTACTGTTGTTGGTAGCGACACGTTTCTCTTGTCATCGAACGCAGCGAAGCTAACCCCCAGAAGCCGTGCGTCGCATACCTTTTTCTCGGTGACTTCGGCTCCGATGATCAACAAACTCCAATTGGGAGGTTGGGGATGGCTGATGTCATGTTCATGCTGCATGAGTTGATCAGCACATATTCTGGGATGCCAGTTAGTAATCTCAAGCATGCCTGACGGTAGCGTTCGATGAAGGCTCCAACAGTTTCTTTCTCCATCTGGAACACTTCTATAAGAGATGACATGGTCATGTCTTTCGTCCCGTTGTAGAATCGATCGAGGAAGAGGCATGTCAAGTCATCGAAAGACGATATGGGGTTGTCGAGGAGACTGCAGTACCAGTAGTAAGCGACTCCCATCAATACCCCGACGAATAGGCTGGTGAGTAGGGCGTCTTCCTTCGGGAGAAGTCCCATTTGAGACTGGAATTAGGTCAGGTATCAGCGAGGAGAATCCTTTCCATCATATGGCATCAGCGTTTGTGGTTTATATTTGGGAGGATAAACCACCTTGTTCCACTCGAAAGGATAAGGTTGCGGGATTCCAACTTCTGACGTTCTTCCTGTTTATTCTGCGCTTTGAAGCGATTGCACAGGTCCCTTACCATCTCAACTAACTCCTCTGTGGAGCAAGGAGCAGGTGAGGGAGGTAAGGTGTGAAGCTCAGCCCCTGACGGAGTTGATATCCGAGGGGCGGTATGATTATCTGTTTCGGAAGATACCCATTGAGGGGGTATACCGGACTCTCCGTTAGCCCTAGGTTCGAGGCTGGTGGATGTAGGCACTCTTATCAATGGTTGAGAGGTCAGAATATTCCAAATCTCAAACATTATTTGGGTCAAGGTTTATATGGTGTTGGAGAGGGTCTTGAGGCCATCATCTAAGGTGTCCATGTGTCGAACGAGATTCGGAGTTGAAGTGTCTGTAGGAACGAAATCGTAAAGCGGAATACTCTAGAGGGGGGGTGAATAGAGTTGGCAGCAAAATAATGCTAATTAAAAAATGTTAGCAGCAAGATCACAGAATAATAATCACAACTAAATAATGTAAAGGCAGAGATAAGAAAGCAAACGCAAAGACAGCGATGTATACTGGTTTCCCTATGTTGAGGACTAATCCAGTCGATAGAACTCTTGCTACCAGTTGAATCCACTATTGGCAAAACCGCAAGTTTTCTTACGAAGTCCTTGCAACTTCTACAACGCGAGCTTTAATACGAAGAACTCGTCCAACTTCAATTGTGAAGAGGTATTCTTCAATCAAGCCTTCTGATTACAATCACTCTGAAACTTCTAGACCGCACCGCACTAGCAAATCGACTAGAGGATTGTAATTGGCTTGGGATCTGAAAATTAAAGCTCGAGAAAACTCTTTGGAAGACTGAAAGCTTTAGATAGAGAGAAGATTGAAAGTGAATGAGTGAGTTAAAATGATCGAAATCCTTCTCTATTTATAGGAGTTCCAAAGACAAAATTCTGGCAGAATTCGGGCAGAATTCGGGCAGAACTCTATCTTTGGAACTCCTATAAATAGAGAAGGATTTCGATCATTTTAACTCACTCATTCACTTTCAATCTTCTCTCTATCTAAAGCTTTCAGTCTTCCAAAGAGTTTTCTCGAGCTTTAATTTTCAGATCCCAAGCCAATTACAATCCTCTAGTCGATTTACCAGTGCGACTCGGTGTACAACGTATTCCTAGACACAAATAAAATAAAAAATATATTGCTCAAAGAAATACAGACTCGAACAGGCAAACATCGCTTCGGTCTTGAACTGTGTAGATAGCTGTTCTTGATCATGTCCAAGAGTTCGAGATATCCTGACTAGCTTCATATATCGAGACAGAGTTTGATCAATTATTAAAATCAGTTTGACCATATGACCAATGGGCCAACAGTGTCGATCTCTTCTTCGTCGCCACCCCCTTCCATGTAGACGGGCATGATGTGGGTAGAAGAGGATGGGTCGGTCGAGGCTTCGCTCTCAACCTCACTTTCCTGCGGGAGAGCTTCTTTTTTTGAGGCCTCGTACTAGCTACCCCCAGCTACCTCAGTATCGATTCCTTGGTGGATATCCTCGTCTTCGAATAAAGGATTATCATGGATTGGAGGAGTTTGATCACCCGTGGATTGCTTCTTTATTGGAGTCTTCATTCTCAAGCGAGTACCCTGAAACACCCCAGTTGACGAGACTATCGTTTTGTTTTTCATCGGCTGACTCTTTGATGATCCAGCCGAGGCCGAGGAGTTGGTGGTTGTCTTTCTCCCTGATGAGTGGGAGTTGGAGACAACATGGCAAGAGGCGACCAAGGGTTTGTCTCATCTTAAATTGGCACCCTCTTTTCAAGACATCGTCGGATGGGTGCAGCGGGTTGCAGTCGCAAGAACACAGACTGCCTGAGTGATGGAGCAGTTATTTTGTAAAACAGTATTTGATGGTAACCATAGCACAAGTATTCCCCGGGAGGGGTGCATCGAGCGTAGTGGTCGTGTCTTCCGGTCCACGTTTGTGAGTGATCATATTACGCAGATCATGAAGGGAGAGCTTCATATTTACACCCCCTTTAGGCGTATAGTGAGGCCAAGCACCGAGATGATTATGTGAATGATGCGCCCCTTGATCTAGTTCTAGCGCATGAGATGCACCTAGATCGTTGGTGGAAGAGCAACATGTATTGCGGCTAGAACCCACTTGATGCGCACAGGCACATGGGTTCAATGTCACAAGATTTGCCCCACCCAACTTGGTTCCATACGCAGAAGATGTGCCCTGTAATGCCCATCTCTGCACGAGGCATTTGGTTGGCTTGTTGGATGGGATCAGAATGTTGGACCGTGACTTGTGTTAGAGATCAAGAGAGTTAAGACTGATGCAGTCTCTCTTAGCTGGCTAGACGGATTAAGTGTTGGAACGTGGCTCACTGGTGGAGCTACGCTTAGGGGAAATGTGTGCAACCAGAATAAGAAGACCCTTTTATGCAGGCAAGTGAAAATGTCCTCCTTCCTCCTTATTCCTGCATGCTTAATAAATGGAATAACGTGATGCTATGAATTGTCCCTAAATGTTCCATGTCTTAGTTGCTGAATAATAGAGATGCCTATGTTGAGAATCATTGAATGAATAAGACTTGAATATTGAACTGCTGATTGAATCACACGCGAACTGCTAATGTAACTTGATGCCTGAGAATGAATTGATAATATCTCTTATGCTTAATCTTGATGAAATGAATGAATCACTTGAATAATGAGATGTTGTGTGAATGATACATGAGAAAAGAATTGAATATACTATTGTTCATATGAAGTGAATAAAATGCTACAGGTCTCTTCGAAATGAATGAATGTTGTTGTTCCTCCTTAGAAAGAACGTAATGAGAAATGTTGCCATGGAACAAACAATAAGAATGATGAGGCTTGGGATCATGGGGATCACCAAGTAAAATGATGGAATGATTAGTCGTTGAACACGGCTCGGGATTGAGATGAGATGTTGAACGGTTGGCTCTGCTTACTTTCAGTTGCTTTACCATGCATTTGTGTTATCGAGTCGACACGCATTCGCATGGTCATGGACGTACTTGTACAAGTCTGAGTAAGTTTCCTCGAACGGTACCTGGGGCACCAGGACCGATTCGACCCGGGAGGAAATATTGGTCGTGCTATGGTGGCACGAGGTATTACGGGACATTCGGCTAGGCTTGCAACCTAACCTGGAATGGTGCGTCGTAATACCCATTGGAAAGTCCTTTATGGTACAGTTTCACCAACGACCATGTAGTCAGGATGCATGCTAACGAATGTTTTGTGCAGACAGAGTAAGTATATCATATTATCCTGTATTTTTATGCAGGTACAAGGGAGTTGGCTATCGGTAAGAAATCACTTAAATCTGATATACTCAATATATGTGTTGGCTTAATTTGCGTGCTTAATGTGCCAAGTAAATGATGCTATGCGTAGTTTTTCAATATAAGAATCTGCTTAACATGTTAAATTCAGTATGCTAGAAAGATGCCTTGCTATGAATATTGCTCAAACATGACATACATGCTAAGTGATGCCTGAAGTGAGAATTGCCATAACATGTTTAAGCTGATAATGTTAACGATGCCTCAATGATGCCTTTGCATGATAACACCAAGAACGCTATAATGATATGTCCACATGAATGCTACTAAGAATATGTTTACATGCTTCACTCTGATTATTGCCCATGAACTGTAAACTGATGCTAGGCCCCAAGTAGAAAGATCATTCTATTAAATGCTTGCTAAAATTGACCAGTTAGTGTTGGTTTAGGCGAGTGGGTTGGATTCTGCTCGCCAGTACATAGATGATGTGCTGACCCACGTTTTGTGGGCAGGTGCTCGTGCTTGGAATATTCTACACACGAAGATTGGCTTGATTGGTCCTGCGACATCGAAGATTTATTGGGCATACAGAAGCTCTCCTTGTACAAGATGATGTCTTCTGTTTATAAAGGGCATAATGTATGGAACATTGTAATCAGTTGTACCAAGGGAGTTGTAAGCCAAGTCGGTATATTGAGTTGTAATCCATTGTATCCAAGTATCAAATGTAAGCTTTGTAGCATTGTTCAGTTGGCTTTCAATGTAAAGTGATATGTACTGTAAGCATTGTACTTCAATACAAGTCTTGTACTCTTCTTCAATTATCAATAAAGAGAATAAAGTTCTATATATCTCTGTGTGACTTCAAGTTATCCTTTTATATCCGCTTCTATAAAGAAGTGATGTACTTCTATTCAATAAGAAAGATTGTCATTATTAACTTCAATTTGTCTGCTTCTGCCGCTGCGATGTGTTTCTATTTAAAGATTATCACTTATGTACCATCTTTGCCTTGTACAAGTGCAATACCAGACTTGTACGGCATCACGCCCAAGCGAGGACGATCGATTCCAAGAGATAAAAATATGTGAATAAACGACTCTACGAATCAGGGCGTGACAAATTGGTATCAGAGCCAGGTTTTACGTCCTTGGTCTCTTTTTTGATTCGTTTCAAATCAAAGTTGCATCGACGATTAACCAAAGTTGCTTCCGCGAACGCTCAAAGTTGCTTCCGCGATTAAATCAAAGATTGCTTCCGCGATTATGCTATTGTTGTTCGGCAATCATCCTATGTTGTTTGTGTCTGAAAGTTCGTTGACCCTCTTGGCTGCTCACTGGATGTTCCATACAATAAGTCTATATACATTGTGATGCCCTGAATGAATGATTGTTGTTGGTTTGGACACAAATAACCCAATAATGACTCGATGCCATAGTATTCTATGTTGTGAATGCTATTTGGAATTGTGGGAATAAAAGAAAAGTGGCTATGTATGCTGTAACAAGTTGAGAATTGCATGTGATGTTGGGAAAGAATTGGGAATGAAATAATTGATGGATGAGTTCGACATAACCGGTGAGTCAACTTAGGGGTGATGGCTAGTGCTTTTGAGACCCTAAGAATGTTGGCTTGTGATATTGAGACCCCAAGATGTTGGCTAAGTGTTGTGATCATTATAGATCATGTAAGTCCAAAATAGAATTGAGTTGGTATCGCTTAAGGATGGCTTCGTTTCTGAGTGGTATATTGCCTCTACCACCTCAGAATGAGATGTATATTGACCCTTTCCATAGGTTAGCAAGGAGACTATCTGTGGGTACTGGGTAGTGCCGAGACTTAGCTGGGAGTCACGTACTGTTGCTAGATGACTCGAGTGTGCCCTGACGGTGATGCTATGTTGGGTAGCGAGATTCTACAAATGGTAACAGTTGGCTTGGTTAGAAATTGTTAGTCGATTGATGACTCAGACTAGTAAGGCAGTTAGTATGCTATCGGTAAGTGGATTTGGCTAGAGAATGTTGTGGATTAGAATATCTGAATGTTGATTTCGAATGGTTGGATGCAAATCCTATGTGGCTAATACAAAGTTGATTGCTAAGCTGGAAGTTTGAAAAGTTGTCGATGACCAAAGGAATATTAGAAATCTGTGCCTTGACCCTACGGTGTAATAGATGTCAATCCAACTTGATCACCAAAGGATAGTCATTGCATATGTACATGTATGCTGAGGAATTGAATTGTACCAGAAAAGTAACAAGTAGCAACCCTGGATATTTGTGTTGCATAGAGAATGGTTAATTGATACAAGAATAGTTGGATTGAATTGAATGAAATACTCGACCCTTGCGATATGAGATTTTAAGAATGTCCGTATGAGATTTTGATGATTGAGAAACGAATAGGATTGAGGAATTGGAAACGTGTAGGATAATGCCGATATATTTGATTGTTGGTTGGGATATTGATTGCTGGCTTATGACTTAGTGGTATAACTTCGTCATACAGACCGAATAGTATGATTCCATAGACAAGTTAAGACTATTGGAACTGACGACCCTTGAATAGTTAGCCTTGGCTTATGGGTTCGTGTGAGTACAAAGGAATTGGAATGGAAATTGAATTGTTGGGAATTTACTTGATGGATTATTAGAATGATGTGAATCATATGTCGGGTTGGGAATTGACTGTAATATTGATAGATCGATCCTAATCGATCGTTGGGTAAGTCTAGAATGAGCCTCTGTGGGAATTACTTTCCTTGAGGAAGACCCTGGATAGATAGACTCGACCCTAGCGACTAGTTGATGACTTACAATTTGTTGGCATAGCCGACAATGGCGATTAGTTATTCAGACTGAGTCGATACCCATAGGTTTGGGTAGAGTCCCTTAGGACTGTCGGTTGCTTGTTGGCCTTGAGAATAAGAAACTAGCATGATCCCTAGTAGCCGTCCACTCTAGGGGAGTCACCTGAATGATTAGGTTTAGCTGTCGGTACAGCTAACCATAGAGACTTGACCGATTAATAGGGTGACCATCGGCGACCGTATGATAACCTTTGGTATTGAACGAGAGATGGTGATGAGTATGATCTAAGAATGATAAGTTGTAAGTATATGCTCCAATATGAACCTTAGAGATGTTTGACCCTTGAGAATTATGTGTCGGCCTATAGCGGGAAATAAAATCGTGGGATGAGACTTGAATTGTATGTATCGAATAGTGAATTATTATATGAGATGGAATTGACTGCTCATGACAGGAATGTTGGATCGGTATTAATAGTGGGTAATGTCGGATTGTATCTTTTAGAAAAGATGAATTGCCTCGGTGAGAAATATTGTTGGATTTAGGAAGGAATATGATTGCATGTTGTGAATTCTTGATATGATTGGCTCTAAGATTGGACCCTTGATTAAATGTTAGAATTATTATTCCCGGATAGAGAGCTTAACCAAGTTGTTCCTGATGTTAAGTGTTGTGGCCTGGAAAATAGTGATTGTGGCAAGTGAATAAAGTGATAAGTCAATTGAAAGGATGCTAAATCGAATTTGGGAAAGAGAGTTGTATCGTGGCTGATCGAATCGCGCTATCATGGAAGTTGGCTGAAGTACATATATTTTGGGGACGCCTAAAATATGTGTATGGATCCAGCCGAAGTTATAGGTTGCGACTGAGATAACAATATGGGAA
This sequence comes from Iris pallida, assembly GCA_029216955.1. Taxonomy (NCBI): domain Eukaryota; kingdom Viridiplantae; phylum Streptophyta; class Magnoliopsida; order Asparagales; family Iridaceae; genus Iris; species Iris pallida. The sequence continues at coordinate 18,791,129 of JANAVB010019800.1, forward strand.
GAATTTATCGTACTGGCGCGGACTTTGGCTGAAATACATATATTTTGGGGACGCCTGAAATATGTGTATGGATCCAAACAAAGTGATGTGTTGTGACCAAGCAAAAATTGCAAGGAAAATATTGGTGAATCAATGAGAAGTTGCAAGTATTGAAAAGAGATAGACAGAACAAATCGTTGATGGATTTAAATGGTACAATTGGATAGCTATTTTGAGATGACCGAGTGTGCTGAAATGAATATTGAATTGAAGCTGAATGAGTAACTTGTTATGACTAAGTGAAATAGTAAGATGAGTTGTTCTCTTAAGTTTCGAAGACAAAACTTTTTCTGAGTGGTATATTATGTAATGTCCCGCTCCGCACGAGGCATTTGGTGGGCTGGTTGGATGGAATCAGAATGTTGGACCGTGACTTGTGTTGGAGATCAAGAGAGTTAAGACTGATGCAGGATCTCTTAGCTGGCTAGACGGATTAAGTGTTGGAACTGGTTCACAGGTGGAGCTACGCTTAGGGGGAATGTGTGCAACCAGAATAAGAAGACCCTTTTATGCAGGCAAGTGGAACTGTCCTCCTTCCTCCTTATTTCAGCATTCTTAATAAATGGAATAACGTGATGCTATGAATTGTCCCTAAATGTTCCATGTCTTAGTTGCTGAATAATAGAGATGCCTTTGTTGAGAATCATTGAATGAATAAGACTTGAATATTGAACTGATGATTGAATCACACGCGAACTGCTAATGTAACTTGATGCCTGAGAATGAATTGATAATGTCCCTTATGCTTAATCTTGATGAAATGAATGAATTACTTGAATAATGAGATGTTGCGTGAATGATACATGAGAAAAGAATTTAATATGCTATTGTTCCAATGAAATGAATAAAATGCTACAGGTCTCTTCGAAATGAATGAATGCTGTTGTTCCTCCTTAGAAGGAACGTAATGAGAAATGTTGCCATGGAACAAACAATGAGAATGATGAGGCTTGGGATCATGGGGATCACCAAGTAGAATGATGGAATGATTAGTCGTTAAATACGGCTCGGGATTGAGATGAGATGTTGAACGGTTGGCTCTGCTTACTTTCAGTTGCTTTACCATGCATTTGTGTTATCGAGTCGACACGCATTCGCATGGTCATGGACGTACTTGTACAAGTCCGAGTAAGTTTCCTCGAACGGTACCTGGGGCACCGGGACCGATTCGACCTGGGAGGAAACTTTGGTCGTGCTATGGTGGCACGAGGTATTACAGGACATTCGGCTAGGTTTGCAACCTAACCTGGAATGGTGCGTCGTAATACCCGTTGGAAAGTCCTTTATGGTGCAGTTTCACCAACGACCATGTAGTCAGGATGCATGCTAACAAATATTTTGTGTAGACAGAGTAAGTATATCATATTATCCTGTATTTTTATGCAGGTACAAGGGAGTTGGCTATCAGTAAGAAATCACTTAAATGTGATATACTCAATATATGTGTTGGCTTAATTTGCGTGCTTTACGTGCCAAGTAAATGATGCTATGCATAGTTTTTTAACATGAGAATCTGCTTAACATGTTAAATTCAGTATGCTAGAAAGATGCCTTGCAATGAATATTGCTCAAACATGACATACATTCTAAGTGATGCTTGAAGTGAGAATTGTCATAACATGTTTAAGCTGATAATGTTAACGATGCCTCAATGATGCCTTTGTATGATAACACCAAGAATGCTATAATGATATGTCCACATGAATGCTACTAAGAATATGTTTATATGCTTCACTCTGATTATTGCCCATGAACTGTAAACTGATGCTAGGCCCCAAGTAGAAAGATCATTCTATTAAATGCTTGCTAAAATTGACTAGTTAGTGTTGGTTTAGGCGAGTGGGTTGGATTCTGCTCGCCAGTACATAGATGATGTGCTGATCCACATTTTGTGGGCAGGTGCTCGTGCTTGGAATATTCTACACACGAAGATTGGCTTGATTGGTCCTGCGACATCGAAGATTTGTTGGGCATACAGAAGCTCTCCTTGTACAAGATGATGACTTTTGTTTATAAAGGGCATAATATATGGAACATTGTAATCAGTTGTATCAAGTGAGTTGTAAGCCAAGTCGGTATATTGAGTTGTAATCTATTGTATCGAAGTATCAAATGTAAGCTTTATAGCATTATTCAGTTGGCTTTCAATGTAAAGTGAGATGTGTTGTAAGCATTGTACTTCAATACAAGTCTTGTACTCTTCTTCAATTATCAATAAAGAGAATAAAGTTCTATATATCTCTGTGTGACTTCAAGTTATCCTTTTATCTCCGCTGCTATAAAGAAGTGATGTACTTCTATTCAATAAGAAAGATTGTCATTATTAACTTCAATTTGTCTGCTTCTGCCGCTACGATGTGTTCCTATGTGAAGATTATCACTTATGTACCATCTTTGCCTTGTACAAGTGCAATACCAGACTTGTACGGCATCACGCCCATGCGAGGACAATCGATTCCAAGAGATAAAAATATGTGAATAAACGACTCTACGAATCGGGGCGTGACATGCCCAAGCGGAAAGGGGACTTAGAGAGTCGACTCGTGGCTGGTGCCGAGGCACCGGAGTCAACCCTGTACAGCTAACAGTCGGTTGCGTGCATGACTTTCAGTGTGCATCCTTAGTTTACTGTTGGCATAGCACGTTTGGGGCGCATGGACCGTGCTGCCTTGGACTTATTGGCACTAGCCCATGAAGGTACAGAGTACTTAGAATCCAATACATCTTTGCCATGACAGTCAGTGATTCTATCAAAGACAGAAGTCATCTCCTGTACGCTAGAGTTCATACGTGGGAGGCTGGATGCGCCCTTGTTCCGTCGGCGCATCTACTTCGATTGGAAAGAAGAAGATTGGGAGTTACAGTCAACGCTGCGTTTCCCTGGCATCCGTGCTGCACCAATATGCGTATCTTGTTTGCTGGGAACATCAGCAGGAAGGTAGGCTACAGTGGCAGATCCCCTTTAGTGGTGGTGCTCGGCGCATCGCCATTGCACACCCAGACTTGACGAGTCTTCTTTGGTTTTGGCATCCGCTTCAAAGGACTCGCACTGCCTTCATAGATGAACTCCTCATACGCCTGTTGATTGAGGCGCACCATGAGTGTCTTGTGGAAGGAGCCGAGCTTGCCATCGTCAGATTGTGACACAACTTTCTCGTTGGAGGAGAAAGTAGTCCCCAGCAGAGTCGCGAGCTTGTTTGCCATTAAAATGAGAACAACAGGCTTGTATTCAACTTTGTGTTTAATTACAAACAGAATATAGTACAATGTAGGACTTTAACGTAGTCCAAGGAGTACACTTTTGTTTTTGTTTGGGAACTGTGTCAATGGAGCGAGTGGTAATACGTTGACCCCGTTGATGATCTGACGACGATCTCGAACTCTCTAAAGGTCTGCTTTACTTGGAATGTCAGAGCGTTTTACGAATACACAATAAGTAGAAGCTCTGGGCCTTTTTACTTGTAGGATTAGACCTTTTTTGTCTTCGTCAGTATGTGTGTTGGATGAAGGAATGATCCTTCTATTTATAGGCAGCAGAATGATCTTCTTATGCGTGCATATGCGATACGTGCCTAGAGAGCTTGCACGTAGGGATGCCACATGGCTGATGCTGTAGGGCGCATGGATGATGCGTCCCGAAGTTGGTGTTGAATTTGTTTGGGCTCCACTGTTGGCCTGCAGTAGAGCTAATATGTGGCAGTTGGAGATTCAACTGTTGCTGAGATCTTGGGTAGTAGCACCCATTCGTAGGCATAACTGAGTCAAAATTACACGTGGCATGTGTCTATGGCTCAAAGATCTCGAATTTGGTGGAGAGTGACCTGACAGGATGTGCCTAGGATCTGGCGCAGGGAGAGGCTCGGTCTATGACTTTTAGGAGTCACAAGCAAGTCTGGGCACATGGTGTAGTGCCCCGTCCCACTCAGTCAATCGGAGGAATCGAAATGCCGACGGCGTTCGAACCTAGCCTTGCAACGGCTGCTCGAAGACTCGCTCGGTCAAGGTGACTCCTCGCTCAGGTGGGATAGTTTCGATGAACTTGCCTCATCTTAGCCTTCACATAATAACTTGCATGTTTTCAACTTTCACAAGTTAGGCTTGATAATAAAAGAGACGCATCCACATAGCTAAGGAAATAATTCCGACGGGTCGGAATGTGTTAGAACATGGAAAACGGTCCCACGGACTGCTTAGAAGTTTTTCCAGCGTGCTTTCAAAAATGACACACGATCCTTCGTATTGTACGGCTTGTGGCTTAAGTCTAGGCACCCAAGAACTTGGTTGTTCAAGTCGAACGCATGCACGACACGTTCTCTCGATGTGAAACTTGGCGTAGCCCTTGCTCGTCAAGTCGTTGCCCGAATAAGTTAGAAAAGAGTTGTGCTGGGCTATCGAAGTCATAGCAGGCATTGTCCCATGTTTCCTACAGTTGCCAAGTCACTCAGTCCCACGAGATCAAGGCTCGTCATATAATATATATGACTTGATCGATAGCGTCACCTAGAGAATAAGGTCTGTCTAAGGCACGAGCCACGGTCGGTTTAGTAAAAAGCATTCTACGGACAAAGGAAGTCCATGCGACTGGTTGTCACACGAGATCGGTCCCACTACTTGGGAGTCTCGATAAGTCTCGTTTACGAGATCGGTCCCGCTACTTGGGAGTCTCGCTAAGTCTCGATAAGTCTCGTTCATGAGATCGGTCCCTCTACTTGGGAGTCTCGCTAAGTCTCGATAAGGAATCACACGAGATCGATCCCGCTACTTGTAAGTCTCGACAAGTCTCGGTAAGGAAGCACACGAGATCGGTCCCGCTACTTGGGAGTCTCGATAAGGAATCATACGAGATCGGTCCCGCTACTTGGGAGTCTCGATAAGTCTCGATATGGAAGCACACGAGATCGGTCCCGCTACTTGGGAGTCTCGATAAGTCTCGATAAGGAATCACGCGAGAGCGGTCCTGCTACTCTAGAGTATCGATAGAAAGATGGAAAGCATGGTCATGATTAAGGAAGTACTTGATAGATCGAGTTGAGTCTTGCATGGTCATTGGACAACTTGCGCGCAAGGGCAAGATTCCTCGAGCGATCCTGGGGTGCCAGGTTCGTGTTGGCCTAAGAGGAATTGCAGAAATTATACGGCCTTCATCGACGGTACGACTCGATTGAAGTAAACCGTTACAATATAGGCTACGGGCCATTCGATGGGAGCTCGTACCTCGCCACGCGAATGGTCACCGTATGTAAAAGATCCAAGATAGCTTGACATTACTAGTGACCACTCATATAGATGTGTCGAAAAGAGCGGTTATCCGCGTGTATGCCTTTGGATTGTGTCGAGTACTAGCAGGTTACGAGTTTGGTGGTCAAGTTACGCTTATAGCAAGCGCTAACCTTGAACTGGCACGGGTTAGGGTTTGCACGATTGCACCACCATTCTAGAGCCTAAGAGTTGGCTATAGCAAGGATACGTGCTTCGACATGAATTTGGCCTCGTCTCGAGAAGTCAGGAAGGGCCGTAAGACGAGTTGGTTAAGTCTGGTTGATACTTGGGAGGTACGACCTCAATTCTAAGGCACAAGCAAGTATATTGGCACGACCAGCACGAGTCGTCCCCCTCGACGTCATTGGCACGCTTATAAAACAAGTGAACATCTTGGTGTAGGAGCGTAAAAAGTACTTCATAGACCAAGTAAAAGAAGTTGAGAACTCTACGCAAGTCAAACTGAATCAAACTCAGACTTTATGCAGAATAAAACTCTACGCGAGCTACTTTACGCGAGAGCTATCCGCTGAACTTTACGCGGATGACAGGCTGTCAGGCTGCATTTAATGTGTGTGATTTTTGTTCTGACATAATGATTTTCTGACAGCAGGATTGCACAGAAGCCGAGAGGATTTAATTTACACTAAACCCGACACTTGTCATTTAATGTGCAAATGGGCTACTTTACGCTCAAGAGATTGCTTCTTTTACGCACGAAAGCTATTCGAGCTTTTACGCTCAAGGCTGTTGTGCGCATAAAGTTTATTTGAGTTAATTTTACGCTCAAGGCTATTTTTAGCCACTTTACGCAGGAAGTTTATTTTGGGCTATTTTACGCCCAGTCTGCTACTTTGGGTCATTTTTACGCCCGATCTTTTCTGGCTACATGAGAACGTGGTTTGCTTACGTGGCTTTCATACCATACTTATCGAAGAACGTGTGTACATGCTCTCCCTATTTTGTTGAAGTAGTGGGACGCGTGTCACCATGCGTAGAGATCAAAACTTTATAAGGGACACGTGTCATCATGCGTAGAGGATGATTTTCATCTTGGATGACAGTTACTCGCGTAGAGACCCAACTTTGTTGCTTTTTACGCACAGACGGTCTAGTCTATAAATAGACTTATTTTTAACACAGATATCATCAAGAGATCAGGAGATAGAGACAGGAGAGGAGATTCTGCAAAAACTCATACTTTCAGAGTGATATTCCCAGAAGCATTTTTTCAACTTTTTCTCAAGAACAGGGTGAAACAAAGCAGAAAAGCATTCGACTGTGCCATCAGTGCCGTTGCTCGATACCTTTCTGGTGACTTAGTTCTTCCGATTGTTCGTCTTCTTCAAGCAGCTTTCTTCCTTATCATCGTATGGTCCAAGAAACAAAGTGATCGCTCTCAGATCAGACTTCCATAGCAATATTTCCCAGAAACAATTTGTACTTTTGTACTTTTTCTAGTTTTCTTTCAAAAGCTAATTTTAGGCATTTTGTTAAGTGAAACAAAATGGCGACTCTGCTGGGGATGACCTTCTCCTCTGACGAGAAGGCAATTGCTCAATATGATGATATTGTGTCGGTCGGATCGACAAAGAAGACTCTGGTTGTTCACTTCGACCAGACTGCTTATGAAGAAATGCTTCGAACTGGGGGTAGTACTCACTGCTCCAATATACAAAAATTGTAGAAGGTATAAAAAGTTTGGATTCCTAAGTCCAAAGCATCCTCGGATCTCCCTGCTGTCTCTAAAGGCAAATGAATCCTTCCCACTCCTGTTGTGGAGGCTCCCGTCTGTGACTAGGCAATCTCTACTTCAGTGAAACACCCTGGGCGTAAAAATCATTCTCCCGTCTGTGACGTGGCAGACTCTCAAGTTTTACGCTCTGCGCGTAAAAGTAAGTCTCCCATCTGTGACGTGGCAGACTCTCAAGTTTTACGCTCTGCGCGTAAAAATCAAGTTTTACGCTCTGCGCGTAAAAATAAGTCTCCCGTCTATGACGTAGTAGACACACAAGTTTTACGCTCTACGCGTAAAGGAAAATCTTCCATCTGTGACGTGGCAGATACTCATGTTTTGCGCTCTACGCGTAAAGGTAAACCTCCTGTCGGTGACAGCGTAGATAAAGTTCACAATGATGCCTTTGCATCTAAAGTGAATTTGCCTGCACGCATGCAGCGTAAAAATATGAATTCTAATATTGGTAAAATGTCAGTTTTTCACCAACAACCTTCTTATACTGCTTTACGCAAGGTACCAAACCTTCAAATTATGCGTAATGCTGATGGAGTCCTTTGTGCACAAAAATCGCAAGATTTACGCACACAACTCCAAGCGCATAAAAATATACAATTTGGTTCTGCTAATGCAGCCAGTAATCTTCTTTATACACAAGGGACTAAATGTTTCTCTATCCCAAATATAATAAAGAAGACTACTCCTTCTACTCCTTCTGATTTACGCGAGTTACTCGTACAAAAGCGTAAAAACAAAAAATCTCCTGTGACATTCTCCCAAGAAAATCACCATTGTGAGTGTCACCAAATTGTAATCAAGTGTTGCTGTTCGGCTTCTAAATGATCAGTTTTTGACCGATTAAACTATAATGTGCCTCAGCAACAAGTTGATGACCAAGAACATGAGTTGTCATATGTTTTAGTTAATATGACATCTTATACCAACAGAGGACGACGTCCAAGACGCAATTCGTCCCAGACTCCTGGCCAACAACAGTTCAACCGACTTCTTGATAATTTTGAAGGGGTATATCAGAATACCCGGTCAAGAAGTCAAAGACAGTTGCAATCTTCAGATTCAGAAGCTGGGGGTACCCAGTCTTTAGAGTTCGAAACTGATAGCGTTGATTCATACTTCTACACCAATCCCTCTGTATCTTCAAGGGAGGTTGAATCATATGCTATCGGAGATGAACTGGAGACGTCAACTGCTAATACAGAACAACATCTCTCTGCAGTTGAACAGTCACTGAAGGACATGCTTGCCATGATGCAAAGTATGCATCAAATAATAATGACTCAGCAAACTGTTCAGCCGGCAGTGATCACACCGGTTCAGGTAGCAGCACAAACTCAAGATAGTCAAGGAGTTGACACACCTTTGAATAATCTTACTTAAGAGCCTGCTATCAATCAAAATTCTGCAGTTCCAGATCCTCTCATTCCAGAAGATGTACCACCTCCGGTGGGGGTCACGGTACATCCAACAACTATTCAATCGAATGTGCTTCCTCAAACTAGTGAAGCTATTCAAGCAGTATGGGAGTTAAAAGCACGGTTTGAAGTTCTGAAGCACAAGGATCAACTCCAGAGGTTGGGGATTAAGCAACCTTATCCTCCTCATTGAAATGATGTACCCTTTTCTCTAAAATTCAAGCCACAGTCGATGGTGTTATTTGATGGAAAGGCCTCTCCTAATTAATATATCAATTACTTTGATATTATGACTGTGCATCTGCAGAAGAATGATGCTCTTCTTACCCGAGTTTTTATCGGGTGCTTAACGGGTTCAACTTATGACTGGTATCGTAGTCTACCCGACAATTGCATATCGTCTTTTGACGAGTTTAAAGCAATGTTTCTCTCCCGTTTCTATGAGGGAGGAATGGACATAAATATGTCCTCCTTAATAGAAATCAAACAAAAGGAGAAGGAAGATACCCGGACGTTCATTGAACATTTCCGACATGCAACTTTGAAAATGTCTCCTGGAATGCCAGATTTAGCATTGATTGATACATGCAAAATGAATCTGCGACCATCCATTGCTGTCTTTATGGGCTCTCAGTTCACAGATTGGGCCTCATTCATTATAGCTGCAGTATCAGCCGAGACCAATAGTAGGTTGGCTCGCGAACACGGGATAATCTTTGCTTCAGAAGACAAAGGAAAGAAAGGCTCTTCAGGCAATAATTTCGGCAATCGTAATAGGAAGGGGAAGGAAACCCTAGTGGTTAACCTTTCAAAACCCAAAACAACGCCGAATAATCCGGAGTCTTCTAAACCAAAAGAAGAGTACTCTTTTGATGACAGTGATATCCTAGGGATATTCCAATATCTCGTTAAGAGTGGCAAACTCCAGATTCTGGAGCAAAAAAGGCCTAATGAGGTGAATCTGACTGACAATCCCAAATATTGTATCTATCATAGATACATAAATCATCCTACCAAGGCTTGTTATGTCTTAAAGAAGAAAATCCAAGAGTTAATAAATGCTAATGCCATCGCTTTAACCAATGATGAGCATACAGTTACAACTAATATGATTTCTCTTCAATTTGGAGGTTTTTTTCAACAGCAAGTTCCATATGGGATTGTCCCAATCCCTAAGGCGACAATGAAAATTGTAAATCTCCCGCATGTTAGAGAGCAAAGTGAAGGATTATTGCCTCTCACATTAAAAAATGGTGAAATCATGTGGGTACATCCTGATTTAGTACCTGAAATGTAGATTGAAGGTAAAACTTCAAAATCTAAGAAAGATAGGAAAATCAAAACCTGCAATATGATTTCTCATGTTGTTACTCTAGATCATGATGATTTGGATCATCTTTGGGATGGTATTCCTTTGGAGGATAGATTGAGGGGTCTGAATATATGCCCTCAAAGTTTAGTTCCTCCTACCAAACTCAAACTTACTCATCAGCAATGGTTAGCAATGAGTAGTGTCCCCTTATACAGGGCACAACAAGTCTTTGCTGCTTATGAAAAAGCTCCTACAGGGATTTTTTTCCTTCTGTCCTGAGTATTCTTTCTTCTCCTATGGCTACAGAGGTTTCTATTCCTCCTTCTCTTGTGGCTACAGAAGTCTCTATTCCTCTTTCTCCTATGGTTACAAAGGTTTCTGTTTCTTCTTCCTCTGTTAAGCCATCTACTAAAAGTCCGCTATCCGTTCATATGTATAGTCAACAATCAGTCCATCTCATGAAAAAGATGGGCTACGACTTTCAGAAGGCGGAAGGCTTGAACTATGATAAAGGAATACGACTTCCTTTACAAATTCCAAGTCAAAAATCTACTGTTGGATTGGGTTTTGAGGTCCCTCATAAAAATCCTCGCAAGAAGAAGACTAAAGGAAAGAACAACAAAATATGTAATATGGTACTTCATTCTCCTAAGTCTGAAGAAGAAATCATTGCTGGTACGAGATCTAGAAAAGAGTACCACAAAGATTATGAGGGAACTACGAAAGAAGCGAAGGACGTTACTGAAACACTACCAGCTCAATCATCTCTTGTTCCTGCTGATACAAGACCTTCTAAACCATCTGTGGTTGAGAAATGAAAACAGAAACCAGTACGCTTTGACGTTCCATTGAAATCTGCTTCAAATCAAGGGGTAGTGATGAAGCCATATAAGTTCGATATTCTAGCCCAACTAGCTAATACTCTGGCTAGACTTTCGATCTTTGAGCTACTTCGCCTTTATAAAGAAAGCCGTAAAACTTTGAGTGAAGCTTTGCTACAAGCTGATTCATGCTTAGCTCAACTCAAGAGTCCTGACAATATACCAATGTCGTGTCCACAATGTCATAGTGTGATGGAAGTAATTCCTAACATTACCTTCACACAAGAAGATATGCTATTGAAGCATAATAAGCATGACAGGCCTCTGTATTATACAGGGTATATTGAATCTACTGAAATTGACAGGATTTATATTGATCCTGGGTCTTCTATTAGCATTATTCTTCAGAGTATGCTACGACCCTTGAAGATTCCTACTAGTGATCTGACTTACACTAGTACAACAATAGTTGGCTTTAACTCTGGAAAGAGTAAACCACCTGGGATGATTCGTCTGAAGATTCAAATTGGTGATCTTCGAACTATGGCAACATTTTATGTTATCAACTCAGATGTATCTTACAACATACTTCTTGGAAGACCGTGGATACATGAGCATAACATTGTGCCTTCAACTCTCCACCAATGCTTTAAATACTGGATTCTCAAAGGATTGTGAAGACTGAATTCGCAGATATCAATCCTTTTAAGGGTGTTGAAGCCTATTTCTCTGATTCAATACTCTACAAATAGGAGCATATGAAGGAGATATCAGATATGGCCGAAGATCGATCACCTGCAGAAGATCAATCTGTCAATAAAGATCCTCCGGAAGAGCAACCTTTGAAGATTAAAGTCAAAGGACGAATCCAACCCTAACCTGTCAATGACCAACCTTTGGTGATCAAGGTTAAAGGAAGAACTCGAGCTTTATCTGAGGAATCCGTGAAGATTCCAGTCAAGAGCCAAGTTCAACCTCCTCTCATGATCAAGGTCAAGGGACGTACTTCTCATACGAATGATCCAGAACCACCATTAATTATCAACCTTGGCAAGCCTACGCAGAAGACGGATGATGGTCCGTTAATGATCAATCCAAAGCGTAGTAGTCAATTTGTAAATGATATAAATATTGATCATTCTGTACTTTCTAATATCAATAAAGATTTCTTTTTGGAGTACATGGCTGTCAAATTTATTGAAAGAATGACTCTATTTGCTGATAATCAAAGTCATCAACCTAAAAATGACATAAATACAGAGGAAACCTTATACATTAATCATAAGGAAAATTCTTTTTCTCCTCATGTCGATGTTGGACCTTATGCTCAAAGGTTCTTAACATCTTCTCTATATTTTCTTCCCGTAGCCTCATCATCACAAGCTTGTGTAACTTATAGAAGTCACGAAGAATCTAATTTCGTGATTCCGTCTGATAAGAAAAATAGGCCCCAATTGTGTTTGGTCTGGCTAGAAATATCCCTGTTATTCAGACAGATGATCTTAGAGATATAGATAAAGGAAGAATCCGAATTGACAAATATAGTCAACAATCTCTCAAGATTATCCAGAATATGGGATATGATTTGAAGACTATGCAAGGTCTCAATCAAGGCAAAGGTAGACGGTTACCCTTATGTGGTGATCCATTTTACCAGAAAATTCGGTATGGGTTGGGATACGATCCGTCCCACATGTTTAATGAAGATATACAAGAAGATTTTTCTACCAGTTCTTCACAATCCTCAGATTATGAAGAAATCCAATTCATCGAATCGGATACACCCCACATGTGCAAGGAAGATATGGAAGAAGAATGTTCTTCCAACTTCTTACAATCCTCATATTCTGGAGGAGACTATTATGATGAATCTGAGTGTGTATTCTCAGTTAATATGGTTCAAATTGATGGTGATTCTGAGCTATTTGAAAATGACCCTTGGGCACAACAAATAGACACTCAGTGGAAGCTTTATTTTGAACAGCGACAGCCACCTACGGAAGATAAAACTGTCCAGATTGACGTTGGAGACGGAACTACGTCCAAGCCGATATTCTTCAGTAAAAACCTTTCTGAAGATGAAAAGAAAGAGTTGATAAAACTGATTAAAGAATATATTGACATCTTTTCATGGAGTTATGAGGATATGTCGGGTCTAGATCCTAAAGTAGCTACTCATAAACTTAATATTCTTCCTATTGCCAAGCCTGTAAAACAACAGCAGCGGCGTTTTCGACCAGATATGATGGATGCAATTGAAGCAGAAGTCAAAAAGTTGATCACATGTGGCTTTGTTCGTGAAGAACAACACCCAGACTGGGTTGCCAACATTATTCCTGTTATGAAAAAGAATGGAAAAGTCTGAGTTTGCATAGATTTTTGAGATCTTAATGCAGCTTGTCCAAAAAACGAATTTTTACTTTCGATTACCGATGTCATGATAGACAATACATGTGGTTTTGAACGCATGTCTTTCATGGACGGATTTTTAGGATATAATCAAATTAAGATGCATCCAGGAGATGAAAAGCATACTGCTTTCCGTACACCCCTTGGAGTTTACTGCTATACGGTTATGCCGTTTGGTCTGAAAAATGCCGGTGCTACGTATCAACGGGCCATGAGCAGCATCTTTCAAGAACATCTACGAAAAATAGTTGGATGTTATGTAGATGATATTGCTATCAAAAGTCGATCAAAAGATGATCATATTAAAGACTTGAAGACAGTATTTGAGTTGATGCGTCAACATCAACTGAAAATGAATCCTACTAAGTCTTTCTTAGGGGTTTCCAGTGGCAAGTTTTTGGGATTTGTCATCACTTCACAGGGTATCCATGTTGATCCTGACAAAATCAAAGCAATTCTTGAAATGCATCCTCCACGCAATCTAAAAGAACTACGTGGCTTCCAAGGTCGCATTGCTTATATCAGGAGATTTATATCTAATCTTTCTGGGAGATGCCAACCTTTCTCTCGTCTATTAAAGAAAGGTATATCATTTGTTTGGAATGAATCATGTCAAAAAGCCTTTAATGACATCAAGCAATACCTTACAAATCTACCTGTTTTGGTACATCCAGTGGTGGGAAGACCATTTTTGCTTTATGTTTGAGCCTTGGATCATTCACTTGGTGCTCTTCTTGCACAGAAAAGTGACAAAGGTCATGAACATGCAATTTATTATCTTAGCCGAATGATGGTCGGAGCTGAACACAGGTATACTCCTGTGGAGAAGGAATGTCTGGCCTTGGTTTTTGCTGTTCAAAAGATACGACGTTATGTGTCAGGACAGACTATTCATGTCATTTCCAGAATAAATCCTATTCGAGTATTGATAAGAAAGCCGAGCATTCTTAACTCCATGTTAGCAACCTGGGCGATGTTGCTTACTCCTTTTGATATGGTCTATATACATCAAAAATCAGTAAAGGGTCAAGCATTAGCTGATTTCTTAGCAGCTCACCCTATACCTGAAACATCGAAGCTATATGAGGACATTTCAGATGAAGTCGTGGATTGCAACATGACTTTAAAGGATGACATTTGGCAACTATATTTTGATGGAGCATCGCAGGTTGGACCTAAATACAATATTGTCTCCGGAGTAGGCATCGTCTTGGTCTCTCCTGATAAAATGGTCATATACCGTACTTATTCTATTAATGAACCATGCTCCAACAATGTGGTAGAATATAATGCTCTGCTAATTGGTCTTCAAATAGCAAAAAAATTGGACATTGAGTTCCTAGAAGCTTATGGAGACTCTCAGCTGATTGTTAATCAGGTCAGAGGGACATATGAAGTCAGAAATCCTGACCTCATTCCTTATCATCAAGTGGTAATCGAATTGCTCCTTTCATTCAAAGGGTTCTTTATCGAATTCATACCACATTCTCAAAATTTGGAAGCTGATGCTCTTGCTAGTTTAGCTGTAGACTTAGTTGTTCCAATTAGAAGACAAAATACCATCACTTTGTTGGATCGAGACTTATTCTGTGTAAAGAATAACTTGCATATTGAATAGAGTTATACTACAGAATTAAGTTCTCAACAAAGGGATTGGAGAAGTCCATTCATTGATTATGCGGTCCATGGGATTTTACCTGAAGATCCAAAAGAAGTTGCATCAATCAAGAGACGATCATTTCGATTCTACTATAATTCTTCTTTACATATGTTATATCGTCGTTCTTATGACGGACTCTTGCTGCTTTGTCTCTCTGAGAGTGAAGCTAAACAAACACTCCGTGAAGCTCATGATGGTGTCTGCGGTGCCCATTAATCGGATCCAAAATTACAGGACCGTATCCGAAGAATGGGATATTATTGGCCTTCCATGATAGCAGATGCTGTGGATTATGCCAGACGGTATAAAGCGTATCAGATTCATGCTGATTTTATTCATCAACCATCTGAATTCTTATATCCTACAGCAGCTTCGTGGCCTTTTGAAGCTTGGGGCATAGATATTATTGGTCCGATTAACCCTCCTTCTGTCAAGGGACATCGGTTTATAATGGCTATAACCGATTACTTTTCTAAATGGGCGGAAGCGATTCCCCTTATTGAAGTGAAAACATCTAATGTGGTTAGCTTCATCAAACACCATGTCATTTATCGTTTCGGGATTCCCCGGAGGATAATTCATAATAATGGACCCCAATTTGCCAGTCAGGCATTTTATCGATTCTGTGACAAGAATCGGATCCAAAATCTGGATTCTACGGCTTATAATCCAACTGCTAATGGTTTGGCCAAAACTTTCAATAAGACAATCATTAAACTTCTCAAAAAGTTTGTCTCTTCTAATAAACGTGATTGGAATGAGAAACTTGGAGAATGTTTATGGGCTTACCGAACGACAGTTCAAACTCCTACTGGTTTTACACCATTCTCACTGGTTTATGGATGTGAGGCTATTCTTCCTCTGGAAATCCAGATTCCATCTCTTAGAATAGCCATTGCTAATGAGCTAACTACAGAGAATAATAATCGGTTGAGACTTTAGGAACTTGAAGGTCTAGGAGAGAAGCGTCTTCAAGCGCAACAGCAGATTGAACTATATCAAGCTCGCATATCTCGAACTTTCAATCGTAAAGTTAAAGAGAGGGTATTTAAAGTCGGAGAGCTAGTTCTAGCTGTTCGAAGACCTATGGTGATCACTCATAAGAGCAAAGGGAAATTCCAAGCAAAATGGGAAGGTCCTTATGTAGTTGAGTCGGTATTCTCCAATGGTGCCTATAGGTTGTCTAAACCTAATGGAGATTTGCTCATGATGCCAATTAATGGAAAATTCTTGAAGAAATATTATGTCTGAATTTCTTCTTTATTCCTCAGCTAACAATATTTGGTTAAGCTGATTACTTGTCTCCTAAAAGAGAATTTTTGATCTTATGTCTTACCAGCTGATTAAAAAGAGAGATTTATTATTTATCATGTTCTCATGACCTCTGAATAAATATTAAGTCTATTTCTTTTCCTATCTATCATGTCCCTATAGCCTCTGAATAGATATTAATAACTATTTTTCTTTAAGTTATTATGATCTGTCATGTTCATATTACCTCTGATAGTATCGTATACTCTAAACAGAAAACGAGATTCATTGTCTATCATGTCCACATTACCTCTGGATAGATATAATTTATTGAGTTTAGAAGACTTATCATGTCCATATGTAACACCCAGTTTTCCAAATGAGGGTATTTTGGTCATTTTCAAAATTTTAGAATTTAATTTGAATTATTATTATTATTTATAATTAATGTGATTTTTTAGTTATTTTAGAATAATTGATTTTGGTGTTTTAGTGACTTTGACTTATGTTGACCTTGTAGACTAACCTAGTGGCTAACCTAGGTCATGACCAAGTGATTAGGATTTGAAAAACCTAGGTTGACTTAAGTTAGTGACGTTTGACTCATTGGAATTAATTTGGGAAAAATAGGAGCTAGTTTGATTAAGGAATGACTTGTGAAGTCACAAGTCATTTTATGACTAATAGGCTTAATGGCCCATAGCCCACACCCATTGAACCAAGCCCTAACCCTAGGAATCCTGGCCGGCCCACTATGGTCAGCCCCCCCTATTTATCTGCTCCTAAAATTAGGGTTGCCTCTTTAGGAAACATTGTCATTTAGAAGAGGTGAGTCCCCATCTTTGTAAATTCTTAGAAAACCCATTTCTTCTCCAAATTCCTTCAAACAAATTGCAATAGGACCTAACTCCGTTGTTCTTGCTGTTGGTATTGAGTTTTTACAGGGAGGAATCAATTTGGAGAACTTTTGGTGGTTTGAGGAATCATTTCATTGGGGCTTTTTGCGAGCTTGTTCACCTATAGGTATAATCCTTTCTTTTACTGATAAATTCTGTTAAAAATCATTTTAGGAATGCCCTAGCCCTAACCTAACAGTAGGATAGGCAAACCCTAGGTTTTGGACCCATTACGTGTCCGTATCGGACACGTATCAGTGGATAGTTAAGATGTTCGACGAAATGTCTCAAAGGACACTTCGTTCGAGTTTTTGGAATCTATTTGAATAGGAAATTAGTCCTAGGTATTGCTTAGGGGTTTCCAGTGTCGTGTGGTGATTTGTGTGTCGTGTCGAGTCATGGCGGACACGGGAACATGCGGGTGCGGGTGCGTGTGCGCGGCACTGTAGCTACCCTGCTACTCGGGGGCTACTGTGCGCAGGATACGCCACCTCGACATGAGAAAATGGACACGAAGCATGGAGCACTATCTGACACGAGGCTCGCAAAGTTTCACGAGCTCTCGTGTCGTGTCGGATACGTATTTCCGTGTGCACGGGGACACACTGTGTGCGTGCGTGTTCTGTGATTTTATTCTCGTGTTTAAGTCGTTCTTAATATATTTAAATGATGTTTTAATGATTAATTAGATTCTAAATATCATGTTTAAACTCTGTTACATTAGGTTTGCACATTAGGAATGGTTAAATGTGGAGTATTGGCTCGATTTTGGTTTGAACTGAAATTTCTGATACATACATTGATACGTGTAATCCCAGTTTTTCAAACCCCTTTTATTCCCTGTATGAAGTTATGTTTTTCACTAATAATGATTCCCACATTTCATAATACATGTTGGCTAAGCTTTTGCATTCAAATATGGGCTTTGGGTAGTGAGTTTGAGGTTTTGAATATGAATTGGAATTTTGAATGATTCATTTCTTCATTAAACTGAAAAGTACACAGTACATTGTTTCCTTTCCTTCTCATCCTTGTATGATTGTTCAACTGTTACCTGAAAATCAATATGTGTATAGCTGAGATTTGGGGAATGCCTGAATTGTATTAGTTTGACAACCTGAGTTTTCCTCCTCTAGTTTTGAACCGAAATGAACATAAACCTGAGATTGTTTAATTGATTGTTTAAAGCCTGAGATTAGTTGTGTTCAGTCTTTATAAAACCTGAGTTTTTCTTTCATCTGAACTGACTTGTTTTCCTGAGATGTCAGTCCCTATTTTTGAACTATCAATAACTTGAGATTGGTATCACTGTTTTTATGTGTTGAACTGTTGTTATGAACTGTTTTTTTTGAGTTTAGTTGAACCTGGGAATGAGGTTGGAAACCTGAGTTCTCTTCATTCGAATGACATAGTCTGAGAATGTGTAATTCAAACTGAGATTTAGTTCCCAGTTTTTACATAAACCTGAGATTTAAATGTATTAACTGAGTTTCAATTCTTCTAAACCTGTGAAAGTATTTACTATGGACTGATTTTGGGTAGTTGCAGATGGGATATTTTCTGTCAAACATTAACCTGAGTTTAACCCCTTATTGCACTATTAACTGAGTATGGATTTGGGGCATTATTTGATTGAAAACTGTTTTCTTTTCCTCTTCCTAGCTGTTGTACATTTCCCTTCTTTTGGTTTTATGAAACCTGAGGTTTCATTATGAGTGAACCTGAGAACGATTTAAACCATATTGTTCACTGAAAACTGATTTCCTTCCTACCCCTTTACTGCAACTGAATAGGAATTTAAGTACTAAGGGTGGTTTGATATATGTGAAAACTTGAGTTTGAATAATTCAATTGCTAAACTGGAACTGAGATGGATGGTTTCCAGTTATGTGTATCATTTCCAGATTTTTGCTATTAGTGTAGTTCACTGTTATCATTCACTGTTTCTCACATTGTTCACTGTTTCATGATGCTAGCACCATCACTCCCTAGTCACACACACACACACACATACACTGGTACACTCTATGATTTCCCTCTCTCTATATATGTATCCTATATATATATATATATAGTGTTGTACACATATATTAGTCATATATAGGATTGTGTGAATGTATGTATATATATGATATTGTGTAATATGATGTGTTATGATATATGGGTAATAGGGTATAGAGGCTATAGGTTATATACTCTAAATTAGATTATAATCTATATACCAATGTGTGTATTGGTAGGCTTGACATGGTATTGCCTAGATTAGCCTAGTAAGCCTAGAATAGTCTTGCTAAACCTAGATTAGACTAGTTTGACTTAGGTTGACTTGGTTGACCTAGTTTGACTTCTAGGGTTGACCAGAGTTGACCAAGAGTTGACTTTGGTCTAGATTGACCTAGATTCATGTAGAACGCATTGTAGCGCATCTTATTACCATTCTGGACTTGTTGTGACTTGTGCTGTTCTAATAGGAGCCAGACACCACTCCTCGGACAGTATATATTCTCCAGATTCTCAGGATACAGGCGAGTACATTCTCTGATCATTTCATATCTTGTTTAGGATTATATTTCCTGCTTTAGATTACTTTACATGATGCTGACACGTTGGAACCACGGATTAGTACTATATGGATCTTGTTGTGCGATGTTATCCCCTTAGCGGATACATCGGGTATTCGTATTCGTGTACTTTATCGTGAGCATCGTGTACTCCTTGTATTCGTGATATTCGTGTACAAATCGTGTGAAATCGTGTATACTCATGTATTCACATGATCTCGTGTGCGACTATACTTCGTGTGCAATAACATAACTTAACTAGATCCTTGTATATTGATTGGGGCGGGGGAGTAGAAGTGGTTATGTATTCAACCCAGTAGATTACTCGTGTACAACCTCTGTAGATTAGTCGTGTATAACATCGTACCGTCTACATAACCATCTTGTGCTCTGAATCACTAGCACTGTTAGTTCTCTATATATTGTAGCTATTTACTTACAGTCTCTCTCTTTTTATCATATTATTTCTTCAGATCCTGTATCTTACTCTCTAGCATGTTTATATTTCCTAATCGGTTATGATTTTGTTGAGATGTACTGTACTCGCTCCTATCCTGACTGGACCTGTTGAAAATTTTACAGTGAATGATGAGGCTCTGGTGTCTATCCCTCTTGGTGCAGCATTAGACATCACTAGTGACTTGGACCTGCTAGCAGTTGATGATACTTCTCTAGATTAGGGTTGTCTTTACTTTCTGGATCACTGTATTTAGATTATGAGATATGTATTTATTTTAGTCACTTAGAATTCTGGATTTGTTTCTCTGTGATGTTACATTCCTGGATATTATCTACCTTTATCTTTCTGTCTCATTCCTATTCTACCTTAGTTGTGATTGAGATATATTCTGTTATGTCACCCCCATTCGGGGAGTATAACTGTGTATTACCTTTAACTGTTAGATGTTGTGACCTAGGACAGCGTTCTACCGCCGACTCTGCGGCGTAGGCTGGGCGTTGCCACGTCTCGTGTCCTTACTCTAGGGTGCGGGTCGTGACACGTTTTTAGTGGTGGCCCATGCAGGTCGAGTTATGTAGTGGTATTCGAACTAGAGTATCACTACAGCCTGCAGTAGTATTAAGATATGCTTGAGGGTACTCAATCACAGTTAGAATTCCTTGAGAGATTCCTGGGATGACCCTTGAGAATCTTTTTTAGACTTCAATTTGAAATCCACCCCCTTGTTTTGTTCGCTCTCACTCCTTGATTATTGAATTTGATTTTGATGAATCGTTGTTGATTTTGATTTTCCTATCGAGATGAATTTTATGGCCTGAGTTACGGTACCTTCTGATAACATATATTAACGGAATAACAGGGATAATAAACGTCTACTTGGTTATGGAACCTAGAGTTTATCGCAGCTATATTAGCTGGCGTGGCGGAAACATAGAGACCTGACTTCAGATGTACGTATCTTGGTTATGAGATTTGGAATTTCTCGCAGCTATACTAGTCGGTATAGCAAGAATTCCAGATGACATGACTACAGAGGTGCATGCCCCTATTATGGACTCTACCGTTTATCGCAGCCTTGCTTACTAGCGTGGCGAGGATTCTGAGTATCATGATTTTGGACAGACGCATATGATTATCAGATTGTATCTTGGAAAGGTTCTTAAATATATCGTCTCTATCTTCATTCCAGTTATTATAAATTGTTTCCATCATCATTTAACTTAGGAGTAGGAGTATGAGTAGGAGTAGCTTAGCTGTTATTATGAACCTTGTGTAACTTTTGCTATAAATTTCTTCCTAATACAATGAATCAGTGATTTTGCTAGACTTTAACTTAGATTTGATATTGTAACTCTGGTTTCAAATAGTTCCTTCTTTTAAACAGATAGGCAGAACAGATTTTATCATTATTTTCTTCTTGCCATTGATTCTTGTATTACCCTAATATATATATATAGTGGACACAGATACTTGCCTGACATGTATGCATACTACACTTGTTTACCAACCTATCTAAATGCATGTTAATATGATTAATGTTAAGTTCTCAAATCCTAGTATTCTAATATAGTGCAGCATCAGTGACTAGTTCTCTGTTACCCCATATTAAATTCGTAATTTAAATTTAAATTTCATGTTATTAGTTTTGCTTGCATCACTACACATGCATGTTATATACAGGGTTTCATTTCTTAAAGAAATTGGTTGAGTTTGTGTTTGAATTTGTAAAACCTGAGACTGTGTGCATAGTAAACCCTTAACCTTGGATTCTAAGTGTTTAGTTCAAATTACAGTTTTAAATTGTAAAGTTTTGAGCCGTATACATGGTTGTGTGCAGGTATATAATGTTAGGTTCGTACTCTTACATGTTAAGTTGTGGTTAGGGTATACATTGAGTTGGTTTTGATGTTTGAATTTCTCTAAAACCTTGATAACTGAATACATGTTAACATTTTTTTTTACATTGCTTTCAATATGCGTAGTTCAATTTCAGATCTAATATGTAATGTTGAGCTAGCTGAATGATGAACCCTTCATTTCAAGTCTTAACCCATGTACACATGACACTCTACACTAATGTACACAACTGCCATGAAAACCTAACCTTTCATCTTTATGTTATGTTCATATAGCTATATAGATATATATATATAGTTCTGTAAACATGTTATAATGTATGTAGATGTATAATTAAATCTTTACCTCTCTATACATATAGATATTCATATATACATGGTTAGCCATGCATGTTATGAGTAAATAGCTTGTGCCTTGTAGACTGCTTAACCAATATGCCATGAATAGTGTAACTTGATAGCTACAGTTGAGACTCAAATCCTTCTATACACTTTCATGTATATTTCACACTAACCACATAACCTTTACATAATGTTAGCTTCTCCCCTCTAACACTCTCTCTTCTATATATATTAGATTGTGATTGGATTCAATGCTATTGACTTTCGTTCCTTAAACTTTTGGTTTTGATTTTTCTTAAATAGTACCCTTTATAGATGATTAGTAGTTGTCTTATTTTATTTTTCTTGATAATTATCAGTTTTCAGATAGGATGGTAGACTGCCATACAGCCTTGATGATTGTTGTTTTCTTGTTTATCCTTCCCAGTATGGCACCCATGACCCGAGCTCGTCGCCTGAGAGCAGCTGTAGCTACTGAGAGTGTGCTTCCACCTCCTATTGTTCAGGAGGTAGTGATCCCTCTATCTGATCAGGGGGTGGTGGCACCTCCTATCATTGAGGAGATGGTGGTAGCCTCGCCAGAGAGTCTTCTTTCATCTCCTGTCGTTCAGGAGAGAGCTGCAGATTTGCCTGAGGCTGAGAGCCTTTCCCCACCCCTTGAGATGGTACCCCATACTACACTACCCGGAGGTTTGTTACTTGACGCAGCTCAGGTGTTTGAATATTTCCAAGAAAGGATGTCGGAGTCACAGAGAGTTCATGATGAGGCCATGAGGGAGCAGTACCAAAGGTTGCTATGTCTGCGGGACTCTGTGCTTCCAGGAAGAGAGTCTAGCTCCAAGAGGGCGAGGAGCAGTACCCAGTCCTAACCAGAGCTTGATGAGTACCCATATATCCAGCCTATATCATCATACCCAGCCCAGTCTCCTGTCCAGCAGAGGTCAGCTGAGCCAGAGCCTATCTGTACCTACTGTAGGAAGTCTGGGCACAAGTGGAACTTCTGTAGAAAGAGACTAGGATTGTGCCTCATCTGTGGGTCAGCTGCACACTGGATGCAGCACTACCCTGATAGATCGCCCCAACCAGGGCCCTGCTTCCAGGAGGGAGTTCTAGTTCTCAGACCTAGCTGGAGGTGAGTTTTGACCTAACCTTAGTATCCCTTTTTGAGAATATTTGATGCATCCCTTGCTTGTATGTTTTGATACCTTGTGATTGCCAAGTACTGTAGCATGTTGGTGTAACTAGATGAGACCCCAGACTGATATTACATGCCATGACCCCATAGGTTACACTTTCCAACTGAAAGATTTAAATAGGTTTCTGAGACTTTGATTGTGGGGGTTTGACCTAGAAGGGGTACGATCATCTTTATTTCGAGGACGAAATTTTTCTAAGGTGGGTAGGATTGTAACACCCAGTTTTCCAAATGAGGGTATTTTGGTCATTTTCAAAATTTTAGAATTTAATTTGAATTATTATTATTTATAATTAATGTGATTTTTTAGTTATTTTAGAATAATTGATTTTGGTGTTTTAGTGACTTTGACTTATGTTGACCTTGTAGACTAACCTAGTGGCTAACCTAGGTCATGACCAAGTGATTAGGATTTGAAAAACCTAGGTTGACTTAAGTTAGTGAGGTTTAACTCATTGGAATTAATTTGGGAAAAATAGGAGCTAGTTTGATTAAGGAATGACTTGTGAAGTCACAAGTCATTTTATGACTAATAGGCTTAATGGCCCATAGCCCACACCTATTGAACCAAGCCCTAACCCTAGGAATCCTGGCAGGCCCACTATGGTCAGCCCCCCTATTTATATGCTCCTAAAATTAGGGTTGCCTCTTTAGAAAATATTGCCATTTGGAAGAGGTGAGTCCCCATCTTTATAAATTCTTAGAAAACCCATTTCTTCTCCAAATTCCTTCAAACAAATTACAATAGGACCTAAATCCATTGTTCTTGCTGTTGGTATTGAGTTTTTACAGGGAGGAATCAATTTGGAGAACTTTTGGTGGTTTGAGGAATCATTTCATTGGGGCTTTTTGAGAGCGTGTTCACCTATAGGTATAATCCTTTCCTTTGCTCATAAATTCTATTAAAAATCATTTTAGGAATGCCCTAGCCCTAACCTAATAGTAGGATAGGCTAACCCTAGGTTTTGGACCCATTACGTGTCCGTATCGGACACGTATCAGTGGATAGTTAAGATGTTCGACGAAATGTCTCGAAGGACACTTCGTTCGAGTTTTTGGAATCTATTTGAATAGGAAATTAGTCCTAGGTATTGCTTAGGGGTTTCCAGTGTCGTGTAGTGATTTGCGTGTCGTGTCGAGTCGTGGGGGACACGGGAACACGCGGGTGCGGGTGCGTACGCGCGGCACTATAGCTCCCCTGCTACTCGGGGGCTACTGTGCGCAGGATACGCCACCTCGACACGAGAAAATGGACACGAAGCATGGGGCACTATCTGACACGAGGCTCGCAAAGTTTCACGAGCTCTCGTGTCGTGTTGGATACGTATTTCCGTGTGCACGGGGACACACTGTGTGCGTGCGTGTTCTGTGATTTTATTCTCGTGTTTAAATCGTTCTTAATGTTTTTAAATGATGTTTTAATGATTAATTAGATTCTAAATATCATGTTTAAACTTTGTTACATTAGGTTTGCACATTAGGAATGGTTTAATGTGGAGTATTGGCTCGATTTTGGTTTGAACTGAAATTTCTGATACATACATTGATACGTGTAATCCCAGTTTTTCAAACCCCTTTTATTCCCTGTATGAAGTTATGTTTTTCACTAATAATGATTCCCACATTTCATAATACATGTTGGCTAAGCTTTTGCATTCAAATATGGGCTTTGGGTAGTGAGTTTGAGGTTTTGAATATGAATTGGAATTTTGAATGATTCATTTCTTCATTAAACTGAAAAGTACACAGTACATTGTTTCCTTTCCTTCTCATCCTTGTATGATTGTTCAACTGTTACCTGAAAATCAATATGTGTATAGCTGAGATTTGGGGAATGCCTGAATTGTATTAGTTTGACAACCTGAGTTTTCCTCCTCTAGTTTTGAACCGAAATGAACATAAACCTGAGATTGTTTAATTGGTTGTTTAAAGCCTGAGATTAGTTGTGTTCAGTCTTTGTAAAACCTGAGTTTTTTTTTCATCTGAACTGACTTGTTTTCCTGAGATGTCAGTCCCTATTTTTGAACTATCAATAACTTGAGATTGGTATCACTGTTTTTATGTGTTGAACTGTTGTTATGAACTTTTTTTTTTGAGTAGTTGAACCTGGGAATGAGGTTGGAAACCTGAGTTCTCTTCATTCGAATGACATATTCTGAGAATGTGTAATTCGAACTGAGATTTAGTTCCCATTTTTTACATAAACCTGAGATTTAAATGTATTAACTGAGTTTCAATTCTTCTAAACCTGTGAAAGTATTTACTATGGACTGATTTTGGGTAGTTACAGATGGGATGTTTTCTGTCAAACATTAACCTGAGTTTAACCCCTCATTGCACTATTAACTGAGTATGGATTTGGGGCATTGTTTGATTGAAAACTGTTTTTTTTTTTCCTCTTCCTAGCTGTTGTACATTTCCCTTCTTTTGGTTTTATGAAACCTGAGGTTTCATTATGAGTGAACCTGAGAACGATTTAAACCATATTGTTCACTGAAAACTGATTTCCTTCCTACCCCTTTACTGCAACTGAATAGGAATTTAAGTACTAAGGGTGGTTTGATATATGTGAAAACTTGAGTTTGAATGATTCAATTGCTAAACTGGAACTGAGATGGATGGTTTCCAGTTATGTGTATCATTTCCAGATTTTTGCTATTAGTGTAGTTCACTGTTATCATTCACTATTTCTCACATTGTTCACTGTTTCATGATGCTAGCACCATCACTCCCTAGTCACACACACACACACACATACACTGGTACACTATATGATTTCCCTCTCTCTATATATGTATCCTATATATATATATATATATATATAGTGTTGTACACATATATTAGTCATATATAGGATTGTGTGAATGTATGTATATATATGATATTGTGTAATATGATGTGTTATGATATATGGGTAATAGGGTATAGAGGCTATAGGTTATATACTCTAAATTAGATTATAATCTATATACCAATGTGTGTATTGGTAGGCTTGACATGGTATTGCCTAGATTAGCCTAGTAAGCCTAGAATAGTCTTGCTAAACCTAGATTAGACTAGTTTGACTTAGGTTGACTTGGTTGACCTAGTTTGACTTCTAGGGTTGACCAGAGTTGACCAAGAGTTGACTTTGGTCTAGATTAACCTAGATTCATGTAGAACGCATTGTAGTGCATCTTATTACCATTCTGGACTTGTTGTGACTTGTGCTGTTCTAATAGGAGCCAGACACCACTCCTCGGACAGTATATATTCTCCAGATTCTCAGGATACAGGCGAGTACATTCTCTGATCATTTCATATCTTGTTTAGGATTATATTTCCTGCTTTAGATTACTTTACATGATGCTGACACGTTGGAACCACGGATTAGTACTATATGGATCTTGTTGTGCGATGTTATCCCCTTAGCGGATACATCGGGTATTTGTATTCGTATACTTTATCGTGAGCATCATGTACTCCTTGTATTCGTGATATTCGTGTACAAATCGTGTGAAATCATGTATACTCATGTATTCACATGATCTCGTGTGCGACTATACTTCGTGTGCAATAACATAACTTAACTAGATCCTTGTGTATTGATTGGGGCGGGAGAGTAGAAGTGGTTATGTATTCAACCCAGTAGATTACTCGTGTACAACCTCTGTAGATTACTCGTGTATAACATCGTGCCGTCTACATAACCATCTTGTGCTCTGAATCACTAGCACTGTTAGTTCTCTATATATTGTAGCTATTTACTTACGGTCTCTCTCTTTTTATCATATTATTTCTTCAGATCCTGTATCTTACTCTCTAGTACGTTTATATTTCCTAACCGGTTATGATTTTGTTGAGATGTACTGTACTCGCTCCTGTCCTGACTGGACCTGTTGAAAATTTTACAGTGAATGATGAGGCTCTGTGTCTATCCCTCTTGGTGCAGCATTAGACATCACTAGTGACTTGGACCTGCTAGCAGTTGATAATACTTCTCTAGATTAGGGTTGTCTTTACTTTCTGGATCACTATATTTAGATTATGAGATATGTATTTATTTTAGTCACTTAGAATTCTGGATTTGTTTCTCTGTGATGTTACATTCCTGGATATTATCTACCTTTATCTTTCTATCTCATTCCTGTTCTACCTTAGTTGTGATTGAGATATATTCTGTTATGTCACCCCCATTCCGGGAGTATAACTGTGTATTACCTTTAACTGTTAGATGTTGTGACCTAGGACAGCGTTCTACCGCCGACTCTGCGGCGTAGGCTGGGCGTTGCCACGTCTCGTGTCCTTTCTCTAGGGTGCGGGTCATGACACCATATTACCTCTGATAAGTGTTTTCTATCTCATACCTATTGTTTAAATTCAAAATAAATGCTAGGGACACAAAACAATTATTTCATTCATTTCTTGTAAACATTATAGAATGAAAAATATAGAAGATTACAAAAGCTCTTTATTTGCCTAAGGCGGAGCAGATACATCTTCTAACAGTTTCTGTAGCTCTGCTAGGCGCTTTTCGCGAGAGTTCATCACAGTTGTAGTAGCTAGAGTACGCCGAGCTTCTGGAGTACAAATATGGAAGAAGTCGACAAAAGTAGCTATCATTTTGTCCTTGGCTTCATCAAGGGTTTTGATGGTAGCTTCGACACCGAAGACTTGCTGCTCCAATATTAAGCTCTGCGTCAGATGATGGTCTCGAGCTATGATCAACTGGTCTCTTTCCGCCTTCAAGCGGCCAATTCTGTCTCGACTTCACGAATTCTATCATTCTGTTGATGAATTCTTATATTTGAAGTGTCATAGGCTTCTCTCTGGATCTCTAACTGGGGCTTAGCTTCAGCCAAAAAAGTTTTTTCTTTGGCAACCTTGATGCTATACTCTTGGAGAACTTCATTGAAAGTAGTCTCCCGAGCGGTGTATTCAGCTGATAAAGCGTCATACTCGCTTTGGATGAGACTTTCAATGGTTTCACTTGACAGCCTTAGATATTATCTAATGGGCTGTTCAAGTTCCTCTATGACCTTCTCTAATGTTGCTGGCCTCGCTGCATTATTGAACATGGCGACATTTTTGATCGTAAGAGTAATAGCCGCCTTCAAGCTTTCATAATTGAGGCCCTTCTTCAGGACCATTTTGATCAGAGCCGCCATAGTCTTGTAAAAAGTTTCAGTATGAATCTCAACCAACATATTCATTTCTGTATTTGAGCTTGGCGTTGCGGCAATATCTACCAGATCCCTTTTTTGAAGACTAGGAGCAGATGTTATTGCCTTGGTAGCAGACTGAGATGAAGCCATTGTTGTCGCTGCTACTATGGCCAACTGATCCCCAGGTGCTTCAGGGACAATGTCTTCAGCATTTTTACTCCAGCCGTTTCTGGAGTCGAAACTACTAGAGTTTCAGTGACGGTGATAGTTGTGGATGGAATGGTAGTCATAGTAGCTGACTCCGGTTCAGACATGGTCTTCTCAGGAACTTGTACTGGATCAGTAACAATAACTGAGGATGTTGTTTCAATGGCTCCAGCTTCAGTTAATGGGTCGACTACGTCTTCATCACCTTCCTTGGCCATCGGCCCTTCTGGCTCTTCAAGTAGTTCAGTTGTAATGGGTCCTTCTACAACTGGTTCTTCGTTAAAGTCTGTTTCTTCTTCAGCAGTCACTTCTTCATCTACAGTAGGTTCTACTGCAGTTTGTTCTTTTTCTTCTCCCTCAGCAGGAGGAGACAATTCTAGTTGGGCCTCCACGGGAAGCTCTTGTTGTACCTCCATAAATGGAGGACATTCTTCTTGAGCAGATTCTTCTTTTGAAGAAGAATCCTCTTCCTCAGACTCTGTGTTTTTCTCATAAATAGTTTCTTGAGGAGGAGGAGCCACAGGCTTTGATGCAATGATAACACCTACAAAAATTAAACAAAATAAGTTAATATACAAAAATCATAATTTTGTATAGATTTTGTGTAATTTATATTTACCTGGAGTAGGTGCAGGACGTGCCAAGTACGAGTCATAGCCCCCATCCCAGTCATCATCATCGAAAGTAATAGCCGGTTCATCTGATGGGATGAGCTCTCGATCAACAGTATGTGGAGTGGTAGCGTCTTCAGTAGCTTGTGTCTTTTGTGGCAAAGACAGGTGAAGTGATGAGCTGAGGCATCCCGGAGATAGAACACCCACACCTTTCGTTGATGTTGTCGGTTGAGATGTAGAGGATCCTTCTCCGGGCTGAGTCGAAGAAGATGCAATATGTTGTGGCTCCTCGATTGGAGTGTCGCTCTCTGGAGTAACGGCTCTCTGTCTAGAAGGCCCTTTGACAGTAACCTTCTTCTTCTTTGGGAGGGCTTTCTCTGGAAGGGTAACAACTGCACTTGATTTTCGTTTCCAGGTTTTTCTAATAATAATAGGTCCCGCAGCTTTTTCTCCAACTCCCGTAGGGATTACTTCCAGATACTCATCTGGAACAGCAGTGTCGTCGGGTATGTCTGGAAATACCCTGACTGGCTCTTCAACATTCCCTTCTTTGGGCCATCTAAGATTCCCCTTCAGGTTGTAGACATAGGCGAAGGAACGGATGGATGCATAAAAGCGAGCATACGTATGAAGTATACGTAGCTCGGTTGTGCTGGTAGCAGTCGATACTCTGAATTTAGCACCGGTACGAGCCATGCTAAAGTATCTCCAGGCTCTCGCACCATCAATTAGCTTCCCATAATGGTAGAAGCTGGTGGAGGGATTACCAACATGAAGTTGGTCATGTCCAAACTGGCGAGCGAATCGACTTGGTAGATACGGTTCGAACGCACAGTTGTCTTCGTTCCTGTACATCAGATGGGAGGGTCTGATGCACATTAGCCATTTGAAAACTGGCACAGGCAATGAAGTCCTCCCTTTATTTTTATCTTCAAACTGTACACCGAGGCAGTCGGCTGGAACTTGTGGTCTTGTGCAGAAGAAGTTCCAACCGTGTGAATAATTCAGTACTGCTCGGGTGTCTGCCATAGTAGTTGAAGTCCATGTGGCTTTGTTGAATTTCTGGAGGAAGACCTCCGCATTATCTCCAGGGCCTGGTGGCAATAAACTGCAGTTGTGATGCAGAAACCAGCCCATCAAATAAGTGTAGGGCATCTCTACCGTAGGAAAATCCTTCCGGTGAGGAGCATTATTGATTAGTTCCTTACCAAAGGTTCTCAAACCTGTATTTATTCGGCACACCATCGTCGATAGCAGGTTGATTTTGACCTTGAATATCAAATGTACTGCCGGCTACAGTTCGTTTCGGTGAGTTCTGTCTACTGTGCTGATCCCGGGCACATCCCATATCCACATCCACAGAGATAGTAAGCCTGCCAGCAAGGCTTCCTTTGAGATCTTCTGACTACCATGTCTCAGGTGGCTCAAGGTTTTAGTCCCCGCAGGGATGTTTTTGGTCTTTTTGGACAGATACTGATCCGGAGACTTATATGAGATCATTAAACCATTGATCAGATCTGAAGGGATTATTGAACAAGGGTTGATGGTTAAAGCCTTGTTTTCTTGAAATCTTTCCTTCTCGTTCTTGGCTATCCTATTCTCATGGTAGAATAGATAAGTTGTCCATTTAGTAGTATATGCCAAGTGAGATCCACTGTCACACATACTGGTGCAAATTAAGTAATGGCACATAAGCTCCTGGTAGACCTCAACCAATCGAGGATTTTTTTCTCTGATTTCTGCTAATTCCTTATTGGAGGGAACATATTCTTCATAGGGCGCTTCATCCATCGGCAGCTTCGAGATGAATTGCATCTCATGCAGGACAAGACCCATCTCACCCAATGGGGTTGAAAAAGTTCATGTTGAACTCACATACAACTCCATCAAAGCCAATAATGGGTTATTGTTCATTGGTATACCCTGGCTTGTAGAAGCTACCGCTTCATACAGACCGATAGCTTCCAGGTATGTCTTGAAATTCTTCATGATCCAGGCACTGAGCTGAATCCAGTTCTGATTATATGGAGTCAACCACCCTGGTAGCCTAGGGTTAGCTTGAGGATATAATACTGCAGCCCTTATGAACTTGTTAATGAACATTTGGGTCTGCACCGGCTGGATCAGAGCTAAATCTTCACTCGGGGTGAATCCAAGTAACAGACCGGAGAAAGGGACGACACCATCGCTAGGAGCACTGATGTGGTAGCCCATGTCATTGGCTCTATCCCTCTTGAAGATGATTCTGCGGGGCCTACCATGACTGCTGGGAGTCAGGTTCCATAGCATCTGTCGGGGATGGATGGCATGGACAAATGCAGACAGGGGATAATCTCTAACCATGTCGGGGAGATACATTGCTCTCTCTCCAAACTTGAACACCCAAGCCCCCTTCTTGTGGTGTGTTTGGGACTGGAAATCGATCGCATCCCCGAACAAAAAAGCAGGCTTTGGAAATTGTTGGCCATCCAGTGATGTCAACAGTTCTCCATTTATCATGGACAACAACATTCTGTCCCCTTGAGCAGATATCAGCTATTGTCTCTCTCAGGGTATTCAGGATTCGACTGGGGAACTCCACATGAGACAAGTTCTCCAAGTAATTTGAGCCCATCATACCAGCTGATGAGCCAAATATTTATGCAAGTGGGTGAATTTGCAAATCTACTGCCAAAAGAAAAAGAAAAATCAAGTTAGTGAAAATCTAATTTGAAATTTTTATGTAGATGACTTGGTCTGAGTTTTATGCATAAATATTAAAGACTCTGACTATGCAAACTTTACGCTTATTAAAGTAAAAAAATTTAAAAGTGTAAAAGTTCTTTATTTTTACGCAAAGTCTTTCACTTGTAAATTTTACGCTGGCACATATTGATGTGAGCGTATTGTGAATTTTACGCTGGCACATATTGATGTGAGCGTATTGTGAATTTGACGCTGGCACATATTAATGTGAGCGTATTGTGAATTTTATGCTGGCACATATTGATGTGAGCGTAATACGAATTTTATGCTGGCACATATTGATGTGAGCGTATTTCGATTTTTACGCTAGCACGTATAGACGTGGGCGTATGTTTCTATTTTTATGCTGACACGATAAACATGGGCGTATTTTCTTATTTCAAGTTTTACGCTGACACAAATAACGTGGGCGTGGAGTTTTAAGTTTGATTCTTCTATTCTTCTTCTTCTCCGACGTACTCACGGCCGAAGTTAGGTAGTGCTCTACCTTTCATGGCCGGAGCCACAGCAGGGTTGGACTGTCGGGGCGTTGCCGATGATGGGATATTGGCTTCTGTATGGTCGGCTGTCGATGAAGCTTCGACGGGCTTCTTGCCCTTGCTGCTGGCGGCGGTCATGCTCTTGGGGACCATCGAGTCGAAGTGAGAGTATGAAGGGGAAGAGAATAAAGAGAGATCGAGATTGCAAAGGACAAGTAAAGTTTTCCCTCTACTCATAAAACTCTATTTATAGAGAATTTTGAAATCGGTTCAAATTCCCGAAATTCACGCTGACTGTTGGTCATCTCGACTTTTACGCGCACTGTTGAGTATACCTAACTTTATGCGGATGACCGTTGAGTATCCCGAATTTTACGCAGACTGTTGAAATTCCCTGATTTTACGCTTCTGTTCAAAGTATTTCAAATTTTGAAAATAATTTAAAAACTTTGAAGGGGGTCTTGTAGGAGCGTAAAAAGTACTTCATAGACCAAGTCACAGAAGTTGAGAACTCTACGCAAGTCAAACTGAATCAAACTCAGACTTTACGCAGAGCAAAACTCTACGCGACCTATTTTACGCGAGAGCTATCCGCTGAACTTTACGCGGAGGACAGGCTGTCAGGTTGCATTTAATGTGTGTGATTTTTGTTCTGACATAATAATTTCTTGACAGTAGGATTGCACAGAAGCCGAGAGGATTTGATTTACACTAAACCCGACACTTGTCGTTTAATGTGCAGACGGGCTACTTTACGCTCAAGAGATTGCTTCTTTTACGCACGAAAGCTATTCGAGCTTTTACGCTCAATGATGTTGTGCGCGTAAAGTTTATTTGAGTTAATTTTACGCTCAAGGCTATTTTTAGCCACTTTACACGGGAAGTTTATTTTGGGCTATTTTACGCCCAGTCTGCTACTTTGGGTCATTTTATGCCCGATCTTTTCTGGCTACATGAGAATGTGGTTTGCTTACGTGGCTTTCATGCCACACTTATCGAATAACGTGTGTACATGCTCTCCCTATTTTGTTGAAGTAGTGGGACACGTGTCACCATGCGTAGAGATCAAAACTTTATATGGGACACGTGTCATCATGCCTAGAGGATGATTTTCATCGTGGGTGACAGTTACTCGCGTAGAGACCCAACTTTGTTGCTTTTTACGCACAGAGGGTCTAGTCTATAAATAGACTTATTTTTAACACGGACATCATCAAGAGATCAGGAGATAGAGACAGGAGAGGAGATTCTGAGAAAACTCATACTTTCAGAGTGATATTCCTATAAGCATTTCTTCAACTTTTTTGCAAGAACAGGGTGAAGCAAAGCAGGAAAGCATTCGACTGTGCCATCAGTGTCGTTGCTCGATACCTTTCTGGTGACTTAGTTCTTCCGATTGTTCGTCTTCTTCAAGCTGCTTTCTTCCTCATCATCGTATGGTCCAAGGAACAAAGTGATCGCTGTCAGATCAGACTTCCATAGAAATATTTCCAAGAAACAATTTGTACTTTTGTACTTTTTCTAGTTTTCTTTCAAAAGCCAATTTTAGGCATTTTGTTAAGTGAAACACTTAGCATAGTTAAGTTGCATAGGTTTCTGCTCGGCGAGGCACTGCCTTGAATAATTGAAGTCACGAATAGAGTATAGCACGACCTTGTCGTTGCGTTACCAAGTGTAGACCAAGGCGTCGTTGTCTTAAAATTGATCATAAGGCAAGACTAGTAAGACAATTAAAAAGGGATTAAGCTACAAAAAGTAAATAAAAGTGTCGATTTTGTATGGGTGGGCGAGGAGCTCACTCCACCAGTACAGTTGAGTATTGACAACCACACAGTTTTCATGTGCAGGCACAGGTAGAAGCTCGTGGTACGGAGCTCGCTTGGATACGTCGAGGCACGGAGTTCCTTGGTGATTCGAAGCGTGCGGCCACGTAAAGTCAAGACTTATACGGGACATAATATATGGACATTGCCTTCCGAAGCATCCGCTGGCTCAAGCATTGTACCGAAAGATGAGAGAGAGCAGAGTGACTTTTAAAGTGAGAGAAAAGTGAGCTTGAGAGACTTGTAATCATGGCCTTGCGCGCCATTGTAATCTGATTGTTCAATATCAATAAAGAGCACTTTTGAATAACTTGTGTTTTGCTTCTAAATTTCTGCTGCATGTTTAACGTTTCTGCTTGGGACTTCTGTATGACGACCCCGTCGCAGCCGCTGTAATCGGCCGTTATGAAACTGTCTTGCACGAGCGCAATCTAGGCTCGTGCAGCATCACGCCTTAGTGAGGACGATCGCTCCTACGGGAGCGGGGCGTGGCGTAATGGTATCAGAGCACGGCTTTACGTCCTTGGACTTGAAGTCAAATCTCTCAGTTTTTTTTGAAAGCTCGTTCACGGAAAAAGAAATCTGTGCTCTCTCTCAAATGTCCTACGACATGTCCATACAATAAGTCTAAATATTTTTAAAAGCTCGTACAAGTGTTCAATCGAACGCATCGGTAGGCGATGGCCTTTGTACCGAACGGTGTCGAACTTGAGTTGATAGAAAACACATGCTAAAGTTTGCAAGTCGCGTGCGTGCCTAACTAGTCCTACGTCGACATTAGCAAATAGGAATGCAATCTCGGAGGATAGTCCGTACGGGATAGCTATGCACATGGCCTTTTCGCTAAGTTGTGCCATGTGTCGCACACCTAGACCTTATGGTGCAAACGAGTTGCGAGCGATATTAAGTATCGCCCAGTCGGGAACGGAGATATACTTAGAGTGTATATCGATAGGAAATGCTATCGAACTAACGCTTAGGCGTACACGGAAGATTGTTTCAGTTTTTGAGGAATAGTATGAACGACTTAGTACGTCGAGACGACGTGAGCGATTATGCAAGAGATTCGTCGAACGAATCTGAAAGATGTTTTAGCGAATAATACAAACGTGATTGTGGACTAAATCGGATGGCTCGAATCCAGAGTAGTGTATGGTCCATCTTGGAAATTATTCGAACGAAATTGAGGATTAAGGGTAACGGTGAGTATGTCGACGAGGCGATGCGATCACGCATAGCCTTAGAACGCATCATGCTTAGTTGGTCATGACTTCGAATGTCCCGAACGAGATGTCGTTCGGACAACTTGTGAATGGGAAACGCGAGTTAGAAAAATAATTCAGAACGATGAATAAAAATGTATGTCTTGATCGAGGAAACTTAGACGATTGCACTTACAGTTTCGAATTTGGCCGAATGGAATTGTGGTATATCCAATTCAGACAATAGCATCTATTGCACGGCTCGAAGTTCGTTGCAAAGGAAGATCATCAGGTTACATAGAACATCGATGGTATTGAGGCGTATCAAAGATCGATGTGCGATAACTCGAGGGTACTCTGATTCGAGGAAGGATGATCGTGTAAAATGTCACGGTTCCGATGGATGCTGTACTCGGGATATGAAAATATGTCGAGGAAAAGATAGACTTGGCTCAAGGATTTTCTAGTTGAACGAATGACAAACAGACTATCGAACTGAGATCTTGGCTTGGATGAAAATAAAATGTTTGGATTACTTCGACGATAACCACAACGTTGACATTCTTATCTTATGCGAACGCAACTCCAGCCTCGCACATGCGTCACGCCGATTAGGGCGATCACTCCGCGTGAGCGCTGGTATAGTGATTCATACAGCGGGGGTGATCGAACTTGCATGGCATGGCAATTTGATTGCTTCGACTTGTGGTTTGACGCGAAGGAGGACTCGAGAATGACTTAGTGTGCTTGATGATTGAACTTGAGGATTGAGTAGGTCCAATCCGCGTATCAAAAATGAATTAGTCTAGACTCGAGCTAGAGTTACGCTCCAATAAGGACGATTATCCTACGAGAACGTGGCATGGTGATTCATGTCCAACGTAGATAATTAAACTTGCGTGAGATTAGGGCATGATAAATTGTTGTGCTGGACGACCTCGTGATCGAATACATGAATTGGTTAGAATTGGTGAATTGAACAGATTTAAATATATGCAACGAGTGCCTTGATGCGAATTAGGTGATCATGCTCGATGTTTAGAAATCTGAGAGACGCGAGCTTGGGTGGAAAACCCCGTACTATCAACTTGGTTTGACCCTAGGATTGCGGTCAGTGTTGGCATTATTGTTGGGGAACTATGATTCCAATCCTGATATTGACTTTAGCCGTGAGAAATGGCCTAGCGGTTAGGCGAGATGCCCCTATTTCAAGAGTTGGCAATCGAAAGATTGATCTTAAGGATTGGTATGGATGGATAGAGTGAATCAAGAGTATTGGAATACCCCTCATGAGATTCGACTGACATGCATATATTTTAGGGACGCCTGAATATGTGCACGATGTGACCCGAGTGAGAATGACGAATTCTCTATCATGCGGTTTGGCTGAATGCATGTATTTTAGGGACGCCTAGAATATGTGCACGTTCCAATCAAGTGACATGTTGAATTTAAGTAAGACTCGAGGAATGGAAAAAGGGTCGAGGATTTAGAAATTGTGTTAAAGGAAAGATTGATAGTAGTACGAGCGTGGCTCAGAATCGAAGAAACGCATAGGCGGAGTGTGTACGAGAGTTCTTGGATCAAGTGGTCTAAGTGTAAGTACTTAGTTAGTTTCGAGGATGAAACTTATTCTGAGTGGTGTATGATGTAGTGCCCCGTCCCGCTCAGTCAATCGGAGGAATCGAAATGCCGACGGCATTCAAACCTAGCCTTGTAACGGCTGCTCGAAGACTCGCTTGGTCGAAGCGACTCCTCGCTCAGGTGGGGTAGTTTCGATGAACTTGCCTCATCTTAGCCTTCACATAATAACTTGTACAAGTTAGGCTTGATAATAAAAGAGACGCATCCACGTAGCTAAGGAAATAATCCCGACGGGTCAGAATGTGTTAGAACGTGGAAAACAGTCCCACGGTCTGCTTAGAAGTCTGCTCAGCGTGCTTTCAAAAATGATACTCGATCATTCGCCCCATGGCTTGGGGGAAGGAAGTTGGCCTAAGTTGCTAAGTTGCCACAACACTCGAATTAGCCTAAGTCATAGGCATCGCCCGCATAAATGCTTGATAATGCATGCACGGTCCTGTCATCCAAGGCTTGGCATAGCCTTCGTCTGTCCCGTGGGTTGAGTCGTATTGTACGGCTTGTGGCTTAAGTCTAGGCACCCAAGAACTTGGTTGTTCAAGTCGAATGTGTGCACGGCACGTTCTCTCGATGCGAAGCTTGGCGTTGCCTTTGCTCGTCAAGTCGTTACCTGAATAAGTTAGAAAAGAGTTGTGTTGGGCTATCGAAGTCATAGCAAGCACTGTCTCCTATTTCCTGTGGTTAGGGCTGTAAAATGGACAAAATAGTCCGTTGTCCGTACGAGGTCGGCTCGATAAATTGTTCGACCGTGGGCCGTTCGATCGAATTAATGGACAGAGTTCGAACATTTTTCTGTATCCGTTTCGAAATCGGACCCGAGCTTGGTCAAATTCATGTCCAGCCCGAATGTCCGTTGGGCCAATTACACAGCCAAGGGTTTTATGATAATTTTGTTTACTTGTAGGTCCGTCACCAAGCCAGGGAGATAATAGCAGGAAGTCATTGACTCATTAATTCGTATTCACATGAGTCATTAACTCATTAAGAACACACAGCTGTTCTTTCCAATTTATTTCCAGCCCCAAATAAGAAGCAACAGCAACCGCCAGGTCCGCCACCAATTTATTGTTCATCTTACGTGAAACTTGTTGGTGTTTATTATACCGGTATTTGTACGACTAATGTGTTTGATAAGGATTCTTTTGTTGTATATTTTGTATGGCTTGTCGAGTAATGCTACTTTTGGTCTTTGCTATACTTGTAAAGGTTTTTTACTGGCAGTAAGGAAGCAGGGAGCAGTCGTCTACTGTAAAATACAACACTTATCTGAACCTTTTGTTATCGGAATTCTGTAGGAAACATATTCCTTACAAACATGCTTGCTTCATCTGCTTGCTCAAGATGATGGCCTTGAGCTTGCACAAGTTCTATTGTTGTCCTGAGCTTGCATTGCATCTGATTCAGGTTGGTGGCTTCTGTTCAACAAGTACATTATTACTTGCAATGGAATGGACTGCAATGGATTACTCTAGATCCATGAAAGATGTGAAGCTAATGGGAGATGATGGTGTTGCCTTCAAGTTTTGTTTGTGGTACTGCCTTCAAGTTTTGTTTGTGATAGGTTTTTTGGTTATGTATCATGGTTATGGTTGTTCCAAGTGTTTTATGCTTTTCTTCTCTGACCTCTCACTTCATATATTTGTCTCTAAATGAACTGGTAGTTGTGCTATTTCTGTTCAAGTTCAAGTTAATTTCTATGTGAATGTGACCTCTCACTTCATATATTTGGGTCTGTCACCAAGTTAATTTCTATCACTGATGCGCTATGAGAGGATATTCAATTTGATTAAAAAAAATTTAGAACATTTGGGTCTGACACTTGATTATATTGGCTTGGAACATTTGTCAAAACAATTTGAAAGTTGGTTGGATTAGATTTGTGAAGCTTTTGATTATTAAAATTTGGGTAGTATTTTAGTATAGCAGTAATCAACTATATGCAAACTTATGAAGCATAGAAGCAGTGAAAAATTGATATAGAATTAACTGGTATTTTAATGTAGCAGTGAAAACTTGATTTGGCTTGATTTTGTCCGAGTTCGATTAGGTCAGGTCTGTCCGGACGAGCCTAACGGGCCGGACGCGATCATAAGTCAAAGTTAACAGTCCGAGTCTGAAAAAAAAAAATCCGAACTTAACCGAGCCGGGCTTATGTCCGTCCGACTTTATTTTCGGTCCGAACTTATACACTAGGTTGTCCGGGTCCGTCCGGTCCGTTTACACCCCTACCTGTGGTTGCCAAGTCACTCAGTCCCACGAGATCAACGCTCGTCATATAAAGTATATGACTTGAGCGATAGTGTCGCCTAAAGAACAAGGTCTGT
This sequence comes from Iris pallida, assembly GCA_029216955.1. Lineage (NCBI taxonomy): Eukaryota > Viridiplantae > Streptophyta > Magnoliopsida > Asparagales > Iridaceae > Iris > Iris pallida. The sequence goes on from JANAVB010019800.1 coordinate 18,830,537, forward strand.
CTAAGGCACAAGCCACGATCAGTTTAGTGAAAAGCATGCCACGGACAAAGGAAGTCCACGTGACTGGTTGTCATACGAGATCGGTCCCGCTACTTGGGAGTCTCGATAAGTCTCGTTCACGAGATCGGTCCCGCTACATGGGAGTCTCGCTAAGTTTCGATAAGTCTCGTTCACGAGATCGGTCCCGCTACTTAGGAGTCTCGCTAAGTCTCGATAAGAAATCACACGAGATCGGTCCCGCTACTGTGGAGTCTCGACAAGTCTCGATAAGGAAGCACACGAGATCGGTCCCGCTACTTGGGAGTCTCGATATGGAATTACACGAGATCGTTCCCGCTACTTGGGAGTCTCGATAAGGAATCATGCGAGATCGGTCCCGCTACTTGGGTGTCTCGATAGAAAGATGGAAAGCATGGTCATGATTAAGGAAGGACTTGATAGATCAAGTTGAGTCTTGCATGGTCATTAGACAACTTGCGTGCAAGGGCAAAATTCTTCGAGCGATCTCGGAGCATCGGGTTCGTGTCGACCTAAGAGGAATGGCAGATATTGTACGGCCTTCATCGACAGTACGACTCGATTGAAGTAAACCGTTACAATATAGGTTACGGGTCATTCGGTGGGAGCTCGTACCTCGCCACGGGAATGGTCACCATATGCAAAAGATCCAGGATAGCTTGACATTCCTAGTGACCACTCATATAGATGTGTCGGTAAGAGCGGCTATCCGCGTGTATGCCTTTGGATTGTGTCGAGTACTAGCAGGTTACGAGTTTCGTGGTCAAGTTACGCTTATAGCAAGCACAAACCCTAAATCGGCATGGGTTCGGGTGTGCACGATTGCATCACCATTCTAGAGCCTAAGAGTTGGCTATAACAAAGATACGTACTTCGACATGAATATAGTTGATACTTGGGACGCACGGCCTCAATTCTAAGGCACAAGCAAGTATATTGGCACGACCAGCACGAGTCGTCCCCCTCGACGTCATTGGCACGAGAATAGTCTTGAGGCACGTAAAACAAGTGAACGTCTTGGCACAGTTGAGTTGCATAGGTTTCTGCTCGGCGAGGCACTGCCTCGAATACATTGAAGTCAGGAATAGAGTATAGCACGACCTTGTCGTTGTGTAACCAAGTGTAGGCCAAGGCGTCGTTGTCTTAAAATTGATCCTAAGGCAAGACTAGCAAGACAATCAAAAAGGGATTAAGCTGCACAAAGTAAATGAACTTGTCGATTTCGTATGGGTGGGCGAGGAGCTCACTCCACCAGTACAGTTGAGTACTGACACCCATATAGTTTTCATGTGCAGACACGGGTAGAAGCTCATGGTACGGAGCTCGCTTGGATGCGTCGAAGCACGAAGTTCCTTGGCGATTCGAAGCGTACGGCCGTGTGAAGTCAAGACTTATACGGGACATAATGTATGGACATTGCCTTCCGAAGCATCCGCTGGCTCAAGCATTGTACCGGGAGATGAGAGAGAGCAGAGTGACTTGTAAAGTGAGAGAAAAGTGAGCTTGAGAGACTTGTAATCATTGCCTTGCGCCCCCATTGTAATCTGATTCTTCAATATAAATAAAGAGCACTTTTGAATAACTTGTGTTTTGCTTCTAAATTTCTGTTGTATGTTCAATGTTTCTGCTTGGGACTTCTGTGCGACGACCCCGTCGCATCCGCTGTAATCGGCCGTTATGAAACTTCCTTGCACGAGCACATTCTAGGCTCGTGCGGCATCACACCTTAGTAAGGACGATCGCTCCTACGGGAGCGGGACGTGACATATAACTTTCGAGGCGCATGCAGAGCTTCGGGCGCATGGCGGTAGAGGCGCATGTAGGTACTTGACTTCTGTCTTTTGGGATCAGGATTAAGTCGGGGTGTATGGCTTTTGAGGTGCATGCAGATTTCTAGGCGCATGTCTATGGAGGCGCATACGAGTGATCAGTCGGCCACATATCGGGGCACAGCTGTAACCGACAGAATAAGTAATGATGAAGCTGACGTCGAAGGCTCTTCGTTTTCTGTGAAAGCTGTCAACTGTTCAGTCTTCGGGAATCGTGCTTCCAACTCTGTCACATAGCATTAAATGCTTAATGGGTGATGAGCCTGACTGAGCGCATCATTTTTACTCTACTAGGCGCATTGTTCTGTGCTCCTCTGGGTGCATTGTTATGTGCTCTTCTGGGCGCATTGATACGTGGTGCATGGTGTTGACGAGTGCATTCGTCGCGTGGCGTATACTCATTGGTCAGTCTTTGTCAATTTTTCTGAGGCATTAATGACTTCTTTGATGTTGAATTCGAAGGGGCAGATTCATCAGCATAAATACAAGTTTATTGCACTGAATTCGGAGAGACTGCCACTTGGCACATGGGTACGAGTTGCCCCGGCCTATAAATAGTTTCGTAAAGAAAAGTTTGCTTCTCATTTCACTTTTTTTCTCAAATAGAGATAAACTCGAACGATCCTCCTCCTTGGCGAGATACTGCGCTGTGGATTGCAGATCTCTTCGTTTGAAGAAGCTTTGATGATGAACTCCTTCAGAAGACTGAGATGCATCGAGTTTGCTATGAATAGAACAACTTATGTTTGAACCCCTTGTCAGTAGTGTTCTTCTACAATATGACATTGGATACCTGTTGTATCCAAAGATCGGGGTCGTCGTGCCCAGATTTCTGTTATGCTGGAAGAGCCACCAGATTCGGGTTGATTGCTAACCCGCATTCTGCTCAATAAATGCTTCATTGGCCGAAGCACTCGAAGAAATAATTCGCTCTAACGAGGAAGAGTGATGGGCCTACACTGAGACGTCAGGATGATGCGCCTGCGAAGTGATGCGCCTAGATGTAGTTTAGGCTTTCTTCTTTGTAGTAGAATTTTCTTTGTAACAAAGAGTTTGGACATGTAATAGACTCTCATATGCAATAAAAGTTCAATTTTTATATCTCTCTTACCTTTGCGGTGCCGAGTTTTCTATTTTAAATTCCTCTGCACGTAATATTCTGTGGCGTATGACGCTTTAGGGCGCATGCCATTTTGGAGCGCATAAGAGTTTTAGTCCTTGATGCGCCCATAATTTCCATGCATCTACACTTACCTGTGGCGATCCGACAGGCGAAGGAGAACGACGGACAAACAAGCAGTCGTAAATCCGTCGCTATATCGTCGAATTGCAGCAAATATTTTTTTCAATTTTAAGGGTAAAACTCGGTCGCAAATCCGTCGCTATATCGTCAGAAAAATAGCGACAGACAAACAAGCAGTCGCTACATCGTCGCCCAGTTGTCAATAATTGGCGAAAAAATGTTGAAAAAATTGGCACAAAATTGGGCGACCACATAGCGACGGATTATCCGTCGGCAAACTAACGGGGGTATAGCGACGGCTTGGCGATGAATATATCTGTCGCTAATTCGTCGCTAAAGACTGTGCCCTAACTTAAAATGAACCGACGGAGGGGAGGAATTTTTATTCCTCCCAAAAGTTTCTCTCATCTCTTTCTCCCTCTCTCTCTTTCTCGCGCACGTAGCTCTCTCTCTCTCTCTCTCTCACTCAGGTACCTCTCCCTCTCTCTCTCTTAGTGGTCGGGGGGTCGGGGAGGCCGCGAGGGGGTGGGGGAGGTCGGCGGGGGGGAAGGTCGCGGGGTGAGGGTCTGCGGATGGGAAGTTCTTAGGAGGGTAGGGGAGCGGAGGGAGGCCGGGGGGTCTTGCTGTTCGAGGGAGGGGTGGGGGCCCGGGGGGTGGGGTCTTAGGGGTCAGAGAGAGAGGGAAGTGGGGGTGGGGGTGGGGTTCGGCGGGTGGGTAGGTCGCGGGGGGGTAGGGGAGAGGAGGGGGGCCATGGGAATACATCGTGACACTATAATTCATATTTTTGAGTTAATAGTATGAATTTTAACACATAAGCTATATATTCATCCTGCACTATGAAAGGGAAGGAAAAAAATATGATTCACATTGTGATAGTGCATACGGAGAATATATGATAATCATCATTTTTCAATTGTTCAATTACTTAAACGGGCGTAAGTTATTGTACTTCGTTAATATTGTGATGTTATTTATGCTTGCTAGTTTGATTAGTACTTATTGTTATTTGTTGTCGATCTAACAAATTGATGTGTTTACTTCGGTATCGGTATCGGACTATTTCATTGAGTATCGGAATCGGTATCGGTATCGGACTATTTCTATGAGTATCGGTTTCTAAACCCTAACCCTAACCCTTAACCCCTAACCCTAACCCTAAAACCCTAGAATCGGTATCGGGCTATTAATCATATGAGTTTAAGAATCAGGATCGGTATCGGGATCGGACTATTTCTATGAGTATCGGTATCGGACTACTTCTATAAGTATCGGTATCGGTATCAGACTATTTCTATGAGTATCGGTATCGGTATCGAACTAATTCTGTTTAGTTTGTCTTATGATACAGAGGAGTATTCTCGTCGGACGCAGCAGGGAGTACCACCAGCAGATGATCCACCTCCTCCTTCTCATTGATGTATTGTATTTGAATGTTTTGAACTGTATTTAAATGTTGAATATTTATGAATTTCAGATATTGTCACGTGGTGTAAAACCCCTATTTTTTAATTATTATTTTTTATTATTTATTAGACTTAAAAAGTAATTTATATAATTCATGGTTTTTATTAATTATTAAAAATGACCGTAGCCATTGTTGAGTTTTGGAGCACTAGACGACCATGACTTTTAGCACAGAAGTTGTAGCAGTGTGCATTGACTAGTATATTAACCATGCCAGGGGAAGCCTAGCCATGGTGATGTCCAAACTAGAAAACCAGGCCAAGTTGTAAATTGACTTATTTAAATAAATTTAATTAGATATTATTTAATATATTTTTTTTATGACCCGGTTGGACCAAACCAGCCCGAACTGGGCCCGAACCAAATTTAAGCCCATGTAGGCATGGGATGGGACCAAGGTGGACATGTAGACATATTTTATGTATGTAAAAATATTTTCTAAATTATTTTAGAATTTTATGTACAATTTCTAATTATTTAATTATGTATACAATTATTGGTATTTTTATTATTAAATAATATTTTACAAGATTGTACATTTTTCTGGACCCGGATAAAGGTGTGTGGTAAAGTTCGTCCAAAACTATCCTTGTGTGATTTTTATTATTATTAAAATATTTTATGAGAATTAAATAAACAATTATTGTTATTGAATATTATTAATTGTGGTCCATTGAATTTGGATATATATGTAAATGGGTTTTAAAACATTAAATATTTTAGATAGATAATATCAAGTTTTATTTTAAATTTGTAAAGATTTTTTGAGATATAAATAGATATATTCCTATATATATATATATATATATATATATATATATATATATATATATATATATATATATATAAGCTAAAGATTTAAACTAGATTTAGATAAAGTTTAAAAGAAAGTAGAAATAATATATATATATATATATATATTCTTTTAAACTTTATCTAAATCTAGTTTAAATCTTTAGCTTATATATATATATATATATATATATATATATATATATATATATATATATATATATATATATATAACCCCATGGTTGGTGGTCGGCCCCATCAACCAAGCAAACGCACAAAAGATCTGCAACATAGCAGCAAGCAAGGAATCCCATATGTCGACCTTAACACAACAACATATTTGAATGTGGCCGACCTTCCTTTATATATATAAACTTTTGATTCCGAACCCTAATTTACTTCTTACTCTCCACAAATTCCTCCTCCTTCCTCCTACGCTCTCCTCCACCATCGGCAACCCCTCCCCTCAGCGAGCACACCAGCACCCGCGACAGCGACAACTGCAACGAAAACGACGACAACAACAACAACGGAATCAACACCAAGGTACCTAACTTTACCGTGCGATTTCTCTCTCAATTCTTGTTCGTTTTTAGATTCGTAAATTCGTGTAGAAAGCCCACATGACCCTCTTCGAGATCCCCCAGGTGGATTTTGACATGGCCATCCAACTTGCTTGAAAAATCGAGACGAAGTTGGAGAAAAACTACTTTTCTGGAATATTAAAAAATGTTTTAAAATACCAACTTGTCGGCCACTTTTCTTTCTGTACAATAGGATTTTGTAGAAACAAATTAAAGACAGTCAAATACAACATAACTAAGATTGTAAAGCACCTTCTGGATTCACTTTTCATCTAGTGTGTAAAAAGTTACACGTAGTTAAAGTTCTCAAAAAAATGTAAAATTCTGTTTTCAAAAAGTAGAAAAACACCTCGATACGGCGTCCATCCCGACAAAACGGGCGACGTGGCCGCGTACTATACGCATCGAAAGGCGCGTATGTATGTTGTCGACGTGTGGGAACTGACAAAATCCAATTTTGTTGCATATGCGCGATGAAATCAGTGCGTATCCGTCGAGATACCCCCATATCGACCCTTTGCAAATTAAGTCACAACTTCGTGTACACTCATCAAATTGCGACGAAACTTATGCCATTGGACTCGAAATAATTTTCTGGTCCTGTGAGCCAAGTTTGGTTCAATTCTGAGAAGGTTGACTGGGACGCCATTTTGGCGTGCCCACAATCCTACTCAACAGGCGATTTTGTGCATGGCCCACCGGAATCCAAAATTGAACATACCGTTGGGTTTGTCTCATCAAAACAAATCCGTAGACATATATTTGATGACTTTAGAGACCGTAGGTTCTGGCACGTATTTTGGTGCAAAGCGGGTCCAACGACGGACATCGTTTTGACCCGAAATTACGATGTAACTCTGTTAGACATTGGATGGGAAGAACAGTTCCTTAACGTATGGGTCCTTTATGCACTTTCCTATTACTGATCTTGCTGGCCTCTGACATTCGAGGAATGTTATGCTTTGAGGTCCCTGGTATCCTTATGGGACCATACCTGAGATTACTGCTCCTAAGCCAGATGCCATGCGTTGGAGGTTTGTTCTTAACTGCATGAAACAGTAGTACGGTTAGATTATTATTGTCTTGTCACTTATTCTTTGTGACATATTTTGTTTCAGTATGGCATGTTCTTCCGTATCTTGTTTTCTGAGGACTGGTTATTCTCCAGGTGTGTGCTTCTGTGATATGCAGGTATTTTAGCCGAGGTCGT
>JANAVB010019800.1:18837689-19040710 GCA_029216955.1 Iris pallida
TTGTTGCTTTTACGCACAGACGGTCTAGTCTATAAATAGACTTATTTTAACACAGATATCATCAAGAGATCAGGAGATAGAGACAGGAGAGGAGATTCTGCAAAAACTCATACTTTCAGAGTGATATTCCCAGAAGCATTTTTTCAACTTTTTCTCAAGAACAGGGTGAAACAAAGCAGAAAGCATTCGACTGTGCCATCAGTGCCGTTGCTCGATACCTTTCTGGTGACTTAGTTCTTCCGATTGTTCGTCTTCTTCAAGCAGCTTTCTTCCTTATCATCGTATGGTCCAAGAAACAAAGTGATCGCTCTCAGATCAGACTTCCATAGCAATATTTCCAGAAACAATTTGTACTTTTGTACTTTTTCTAGTTTTCTTCAAAAGCTAATTTTAGGCATTTTGTTAAGTGAAACAAAATGGCGACTCTGCTGGGGATGACCTTCTCCTCTGACGAGAAGGCAATTGCTCAATATGATGATATTGTGTCGGTCGGATCGACAAAGAAGACTCTGGTTGTTCACTTCGACCAGACTGCTTATGAAGAAATGCTTCGAACTGGGGGTAGTACTCACTGCTCCAATATACAAAAATTGTAGAAGGTATAAAAAGTTTGGATTCCTAAGTCCAAAGCATCCTCGGATCTCCCTGCTGTCTCTAAAGGCAAATGAATCCTTCCCACTCCTGTTGTGGAGGCTCCCGTCTGTGACTAGGCAATCTCTACTTCAGTGAAACACCCTGGGCGTAAAAATCATTCTCCCGTCTGTGACGTGGCAGACTCTCAAGTTTTACGCTCTGCGCGTAAAAGTAAGTCTCCCATCTGTGACGTGGCAGACTCTCAAGTTTTACGCTCTGCGCGTAAAAATCAAGTTTTACGCTCTGCGCGTAAAAATAAGTCTCCCGTCTATGACGTAGTAGACACACAAGTTTTACGCTCTACGCGTAAAGGAAAATTCCATCTGTGACGTGGCAGATACTCATGTTTTGCGCTCTACGCGTAAAGGTAAACCTCCTGTCGGTGACAGCGTAGATAAAGTTCACAATGATGCCTTTGCATCTAAAGTGAATTTGCCTGCACGCATGCAGCGTAAAAATATGAATTCTAATATTGGTAAAATGTCAGTTTTTCACCAACAACCTTCTTATACTGCTTTACGCAAGGTACCAAACCTTCAAATTATGCGTAATGCTGATGGAGTCCTTTGTGCACAAAAATCGCAAGATTTACGCACACAACTCCAAGCGCATAAAAATATACAATTTGGTTCTGCTAATGCAGCCAGTAATCTTCTTTATACACAAGGGACTAAATGTTTCTCTATCCCAAATATAATAAAGAAGACTACTCCTTCTACCTTCTGATTTACGCGAGTTACTCGTACAAAAGCGTAAAAACAAAAAATCTCCTGTGACATTCTCCCAAAAAAAATCACCATTGTGAGTGTCACCAATTGTAATCAAGTGTTGCTGTTCGGCTTCTAAATGATCAGTTTTTGACCGATTAAACTATAATGTGCCTCAGCAACAAGTTGATGACCAAGAACATGAGTTGTCATATGTTTTAGTTAATATGACATTATACCAACAGAGGACGACGTCCAAGACGCAATTCGTCCCAGACTCCTGGCCAACAACAGTTCAACCGACTTCTTGATAATTTTGAAGGGGTATATCAGAATACCCGGTCAAGAAGTCAAAGACAGTTGCAATCTTCAGATTCAGAGCTGGGGGTACCCAGTCTTTAGAGTTCGAAACTGATAGCGTTGATTCATACTTCTACACCAATCCCTCTGTATCTTCAAGGGAGGTTGAATCATATGCTATCGGAGATGAATGGAGACGTCAACTGCTAATACAGAACAACATCTCTCTGCAGTTGAACAGTCACTGAAGGACATGCTTGCCATGATGCAAAGTATGCATCAAATAATAATGACTCAGCAAACTGTTCAGCCGGCAGTGATCACACCGGTTCAGGTAGCAGCACAAACTCAAGATAGTCAAGGAGTTGACACACCTTTGAATAATCTTACTTAAGAGCTGCTATCAATCAAAATTCTGCAGTTCCAGATCCTCTCATTCCAGAAGATGTACCACCTCCGGTGGGGGTCACGGTACATCCAACAACTATTCAATCGAATGTGCTTCCTCAAACTAGTGAAGCTATTCAAGCAGTATGGGAGTTAAAAGCACGGTTTGAAGTTCTGAAGCACAAGGATCAACTCCAGAGGTTGGGATTAAGCAACCTTATCCTCCTCATTGAATGATGTACCCTTTTCTCAAAATTCAAGCCACAGTCGATGGTGTTATTTGATGGAAAGGCCTCTCCTAATTAATATATCAATTACTTTGATATTATGACTGTGCATCTGCAGAAGAATGATGCTCTTCTTACCCGAGTTTTTATCGGGTTGCTTAACGGGTTCACTTATGACTGGTATCGTAGTCTACCCGACAATTGCATATCGTCTTTTGACGAGTTTAAAGCAATTTTCTCCCGTTTCTATGAGGGAGGAATGGACATAAATATGTCCTCCTTAATAGAAAAAACAAAAGGAGAAGGAAGATACCCGGACGTTCATTGAACATTTCCGACATGCAACTTTGAAAATGTCTCCTGGAATGCCAGATTAGCATTGATTGATACATGCAAAATGAATCTGCGACCATCATTGCTGTCTTTATGGGCTCTCAGTTCACAGATTGGGCCTCATTCATTATAGCTGCAGTATCAGCCGAGACCAATAGTAGGTTGGCTCGCGAACACGGGATAATCTTTGCTTAGAAGACAAAGGAAAGAAAGGCTCTTCAGGCAATAATTCGGCAATCGTAATAGGAAGGGGAAGGAAACCCTAGTGGTTAACCTTTCAAAACCCAAAAACAACGCCGAATAATCCGGAGTCTTCTAAACCAAAAGAAGAGTACTCTTTTGATGACAGTGATATCCTAGGGATATTCCAATATCTCGTTAGAGTGGCAAACTCCAGATTCTGGAGCAAAAAAGGCCTAATGAGGTGAATGACTGACAATCCCAAATATTGTATCTATCATAGATACATAAATCATCCTACCAAGGCTTGTTATGTCTTAAAAAGAAAATCCAAGAGTTAATAAATGCTAATGCCATCGCTTTAACCAATGATGAGCATACAGTTACAACTAATATGATTTCTCTTCAATTTGGAGGTTTTTTCAACAGCAAGTTCCATGGGATTGTCCCAATCCCTAAGGCGACAATGAAAATTGTAAATCTCCCGCATGTTAGAGAGCAAAGTGAAGGATTATTGCCTCTCACATTAAAAAATGGTGAAATCATGTGGGTACATCCTGATTTAGTACCTGAAATGTAGATGAAGGTAAAACTTCAAAATCTAAGAAAGATAGGAAAATCAAAACCTGCAATATGATTTCTCATGTTGTTACTCTAGATCATGATGATTTGGATCATCTTTGGGATGGTATTCCTTTGGAGGATAGATTGAGGGGTCTGAATATATGCCCTCAAAGTTTAGTTCCTCCTACCAAACTCAAACTTACTCATCAGCAATGGTTAGCAATGAGTAGTGTCCCCTTATACAGGGCACAACAAGTCTTTGCTGCTTATGAAAAGCTCCTACAGGGATTTTTTTCCTTCTGTCCTGAGTATTCTTTCTTCTCCTATGGCTACAGAGGTTTCTATTCCTCCTTCTCTTGTGGCTACAGAAGTCTCTATTCCTCTTTCTCCTATGGTTACAAAGGTTTCTGTTTCTTCTTCCTCTGTTAAGCCATCTACTAAAAGTCGCTATCCGTTCATATGTATAGTCAACAATCAGTCCATCTCAAAAAGATGGGCTACGACTTTCAGAAGGCGGAAGGCTTGAACTATGATAAAGGAATACGACTTCCTTTACAAATTCAAGTCAAAAATCTACTGTTGGATTGGGTTTTGGTCCCTCATAAAAATCCTCAAGAAGAAGACTAAAGGAAAGAACAACAAAATGTAATATGGTACTTCATTCTCCTGAGTCTGAAGAAGAAATCATTGCTGGTACGAGATCTAGAAAAGAGTACCACAAAGATTATGAGGAACTCGAAAGAAGCGAGGACGTTACTGAAAACTACCAGCTCAATCATCTCTTGTTCCTGCTGATACAAGACCTTCTAAACCATCTGTGGTTGAGAAATGAAACAGAAACCAGTACGCTTTGACGTTCCATTGAAATCTGCTTCAATCAAGGGGTAGTGATGAAGCCTATAAGTTCGATATTCTAGCCCAACTAGCTAATACTCTGGCTAGACTTTCGATCTTTGAGCTACTTCGCCTTTATAAAAAAGCCGTGAAACTTTGAGTGAAGCTTTGCTACAAGCTGATTCATGCTTAGCTCAACTCAAGAGTCCTGACAATATACCATGTCGTGTCCACAATGTCATAGTGTGATGGAAGTAATTCCTAACATTACCTTCACACAAGAAGATATGCTATTGAAGCATAATAAGCATGACAGGCCTCTGTATTATACAGGGTATATTGAATCTACTGAAATTGACAGGATTTATATTGATCCTGGGTCTTCTATTAGCATTATTCTTCAGAGTATGCTACGACCCTTGAGATTCCTACTAGTGATCTGACTTACACTAGTACAACAATAGTTGGCTTTAACTCTGGAAAGAGTAAACCACCTGGGATGATTGTCTGAAGATTCAAATTGGTGATCTTCGAACTATGGCAACATTTTATGTTATCAACTCAGATGTATCTTACAACATACTTCTTGGAAGACCGTGGATACATGAGCATAACATGTGCCTTCAATCTCCACCAATGCTTTAAATACTGGATTCTCAAGGATTGTGAAGACTGAATTCGCAGATATCAATCCTTTTAAGGGTGTTGAAGCCTATTTCTCTGATTCAATACTCTACAAATAGGAGCATATGAAGGAGATATCAGATATGGCCGAAGATCGATCACCTGCAGAAGATCAATCTGTCAATAAAGATCCTCCGGAAGAGCAACCTTTGAAGATTAAAGTCAAAGGACGAATCCAACCCTAACCTGTCAATGACCAACCTTTGGTGATCAAGGTTAAAGGAAGAACTCGAGCTTATCTGAGGAATCCGTGAAGATTCCAGTCAAGAGCCAAGTTCAACCTCCTCTATGATCAAGGTCAAGGGACGTACTTCTCATACGAATGATCCAGAACCACCATTAATTATCAACCTTGGCAAGCCTACGCAGAAGACGGATGATGGTCCGTTAATGATCAATCCAAAGCGTAGTAGTCAATTTGTAAATGATATAAATATTGATCATTCTGTACTTTCTAATATCAATGAAGATTTCTTTTGGAGTACATGGCTGTCAAATTTATTGAAAGAATGACTCTATTTGCTGATAATCAAAGTCATCAACCTAAAAATGACATAAATACAGAGGAAACCTTATACATTAATCATAAGGAAAATTCTTTTCTCCTCATGTCGATGTTGGACCTTATGCTCAAAGGTTCTTAACATCTTCTCTATATTTTCTTCCCGTAGCCTCATCATCACAAGCTTGTGTAACTTATAGAAGTCACGAAGAATCTAATTTGTGATTCCGTCTATAAGAAAAATAGGCCCCAATTGTGTTTGGTCTGGCTAGAAATATCCCTGTTATTCAGACAGATGATCTTAGAGATATAGATAAAGGAAGAATCCGAATTGACAAATATAGTCAACAATCTCTCAAGATTATCAGAATATGGGATATGATTTGAAGACTATGCAAGGTCTCAATCAAGGCAAAGGTAGACGGTTACCCTTATGTGGTGATCCATTTTACCAGAAAATTCGGTATGGGTTGGGATACGATCCGTCCCACATGTTTAATGAAGATATACAAGAAGATTTTCTCCAGTTCTTCACAATCCTCAGATTATGAAGAAATCAATTCATCGAATCGGATACACCCCACATGTGCAAGGAAGATATGGAAGAAGAATGTTCTTCCAACTTCTTACAATCCTATATTCTGGAGGAGACTATTATGATGAATCTGAGTGTATTCTCAGTTAATATGGTTAAATTGATGGTGATTCTGAGCTATTTGAAAATGACCCTTGGGCACAACAAATAGACACTCAGTGGAAGCTTATTTTGAACAGCGACAGCCACCTACGGAAGATAAAACTGTCCAGATTGACGTTGGAGACGGAACTACGTCCAAGCCGATATTCTCAGTAAAAACCTTTCTGAAGATGAAAAGAAAAAGAGTTGATAAAACTGATTAAAGAATATATTGACATCTTTCATGGAGTTATGAGGATATGTCGGGTCTAGATCCTAAAGTAGCTACTCATAAACTTAATATTCTTCCTATGCCAAGCCTGTAAAACAACAGCAGCGGCGTTTTCGACCAGATATGATGGATGCAATTGAAGCAGAAGTCAAAAAGTTGATCACATGTGGCTTTGTTCGTGAAGAACAACACCCAGACTGGGTTGCCAACATTATTCCTGTTATGAAAAAGAATGGAAAAGTCTGAGTTTGCATAGATTTTTGAGATCTTAATGCAGCTTGTCCAAAAAATGAATTTTACTTTCGATTACCGATGTCATGATAGACAATACATGTGTTTTGAACGCATGTCTTTCATGGACGGATTTTTAGGATATAATCAAATTAAGATGCATCAGGAGATGAAAAGCATACGCTTTCCGTACACCCCTTGGAGTTTACTGCTATACGGTTATGCCGTTTGGTCTGAAAAATGCCGGTGCTACGTATCAACGGGCCATGAGCAGCATCTTTCAAACATCTACGAAAATAGTTGGATGTTATGTAGATGATATTGCTGTCAAAAGTCGATCAAAAGATGATCATATTAAAGACTTGAAGACAGTATTTGAGTTGATGCGTCAACATCAACTGAAAATGAATCCACTAAGTCTTTCTTAGGGGTTTCCAGTGGCAAGTTTTTGGGATTTGTCATCACTTCACAGGGTATCCATGTTGATCCTGACAAAATCAAAGCAATTCTTGAAATGCATCCTCCACGCAATCTAAAAGAACTACGTGGCTTCCAAGGTCGCATTGCTTATATCAGAGATTTATATCTAATCTTTCTGGGAGATGCCAACCTTTCTTCGTCTATTAAAGAAAGGTATATCATTGTTTGGATGAATCATGTCAAAAAGCCTTTAATGACATCAAGCAATACCTTACAAATCTACCTGTTTTGGTACATCCAGTGGTGGAAGACCATTTTTGCTTTATGTTTGAGCCTTGGATCATTCACTTGGTGCTCTTCTTGCACAGAAAAGTGACAAAGGTCATGAACATGCAATTTATTATCTTAGCCGAATGATGGTCGGAGCTGAACACAGGTATACTCCTGTGGAGAAGGAATGTCTGGCCTTGGTTTTTGCTGTTCAAAAGATACGACGTTATGTGTCAGGACAGACTATTCATGTCATTTCCAGAATAAATCCTATTCGAGTATTGATAAGAAAGCCGAGCATTCTTAACTCCATGTTAGCAACCTGGGCGATGTTGCTTACTCCTTTTGATATGGTCTATATACATCAAAAATCAGTAAAGGGTCAAGCATTAGCTGATTTCTTAGCAGCTCACCCTATACCTGAAACATCGAAGCTATATGAGGACATTCAGATGAAGTCGTGGATTGCAACATGACTTTAAAGGATGACATTTGGCAACTATATTTTGATGGAGCATCGCGGTTGGACCTAAATACAATATTGTCTCCGGAGTAGGCATCGTCTTGGTCTCTCCTGATAAAATGGTCATATACCGCTTATTCTATTAATGAACCATGCTCCAACAATGTGGTAGAATATAATGCTTGCTAATTGGTCTTCAAATAGCAAAAAATTGGACATTGAGTTCTAGAAGCTTATGGAGACTCTCAGCTGATTGTTAATCAGGTCAGAGGGACATATGAAGTCAGAAATCCTGACCTCATTCCTTATCATCAAGTGGTAATCGAATTGCTCTTTCATTCAAAGGGTTCTTTATCGAATTCATACCACATTCTCAAAATTTGGAAGCTGATGCTCTTGCTAGTTTAGCTGTAGACTTAGTTGTTCCAATTAGAAGACAAAATACCATCACTTTGTTGGATCGAGACTTATTCTGTGTAAAGAATAACTTGCATATTGAATAGAGTTATACTACAGAATAAGTTCTCAACAAAGGGATTGGAGAAGTCCATTCATTGATTATGCGGTCCATGGATTTTACCTAAAGATCCAAAAGAAGTTGCATCAATCAAGAGATCATTTCGATTCTACTATAATTCTTCTTTACATATGTTATATCGTCGTTCTTATGACGGACTCTTGCTGCTTTGTCTCTCTGAGAGTGAAGCTAAACAAACACCGTGAAGCTCATGATGGTGTCTGCGGTGCCCATAATCGGATCCAAAATTACAGGACCGTATC
Organism: Iris pallida; assembly: GCA_029216955.1. Taxonomy (NCBI): domain Eukaryota; kingdom Viridiplantae; phylum Streptophyta; class Magnoliopsida; order Asparagales; family Iridaceae; genus Iris; species Iris pallida. Next base: position 18,846,113 of record JANAVB010019800.1, read on the forward strand.
CGAAGAATGGGATATTATTGGCCTTGCATGATAGCAGATGCTGTGGATTATGCCAGACGGTTAAAGCGTATCAGATTCATGCGATTTTATTCATCAACCATCTGAATTCTTACATCCTACAGCAGCTTGTGGCCTTTTGAAGCTTGGGGCATAGATATTATTGGTCCGATTAACCCTCCTTCTGTCAAGGGACATCGGTTTATAATGGCTATAACCGATTACTTTTCTAAATGGGCGAAGCGATTCCCCTTATTGAAGTGAAAACATCTAATGGTTAGCTTCATCAAACACCATGTCATTTATCGTTTCGGGATTCCCCGGAGGATAATTCATAATAATGGACCCCAATTTGCCAGTCAGGCATTTTATGATTCTGTGACAAAATCGGATCCAAAATCTGGATTCTACGGCTTATAATCCAACTGCTAATGGTTTGGCCAAAACTTTCATAAGACAATCATTAAACTTCTCAAAAAGTTTGTTTCTTCTAATAAACGTGATTGGAATGAGAAACTTGGAGAATGTTTATGGGCTTACCGAACGACAGTTCAAACTCCTACTGGTTTTACACCATTCTCACTGGTTTATGGATGTGAGGCTATTCTTCCTCTGGAAATCCAGATTCCATCTCTTAGAATAGCCATTGCTAATGAGCTAACTACAGAGAATATAATCGGTTGAGACTTCAGGAACTTGAAGGTCTAGGAGAGAAGCGTCTTCAAGCGCAAGCAGATTGAACTATATCAAGCTCGCATATCTCGAACTTTCAATCGTAAAGTTAAAGAGAGGGTATTTAAAGTCGGAGAGCTAGTTCTAGCTGTTCGAAGATCTATGGTGATCACTCATAAGAGCAAAGGAAATTCCAAGCAAAATGGGAAGGTCCTTATGTAGTTGAGTCGGTATTCTCCAATGGTGCCTATAGGTTGTCTAAACCTAATGGAGATTTGCTCATGATGCCAATTAATGGCAAATTCTTGAAGAAATATTATGTCTGAATTTCTTCTTTATTCCTCAGCTACAATATTTGGTTAAGCTGATTACTTGTCTCCTAAAAGAGAATTTTTGATCTTATGTCTTACCAGCTGATTAAAAAGAGAGATTTATTATTTATCATGTTCTCATGACCTCTGAATAAATATTAAGTCTATTTCTTTTCCTATCTATCATGTCCCTATAGCCTCTGAATAGATATTAATACTATTTTTCTTTAAGTTATTATGATCTGTCATGTTCATATTACCTCTGATAGTATCGTATACTCTAAACAGAAAACGAGATTCATTGTCTATCATGTCCACATTACCTCTGGATAGATATAATTTATTGAGTTTAGAAGACTTATCATGTCCATATGTAACACCCATTTTCCAAAGAGGGTTTTGGTCATTTTCAAAATTTTAGAATTTAATTTGAATTATTATTATTATTATATTAATGTGATTTTTTAGTTATTTTAGAATAATTGATTTTGGTGTTTTAGTGACTTTGACTTATGTTGACCTTGTAGACTAACCTAGTGGCTAACCTAGGTCATGACCAAGTGATTAGGATTTGAAAAACCTAGGTTGACTTAAGTTAGTGACGTTTGACTCATTGGAATTAATTTGGGAAAAATAGGAGCTAGTTTGATTAAGGAATGACTTGTGAAGTCACAAGTCATTTTATGACTAATAGGCTTAATGGCCCATAGCCCACACCCATTGAACCAAGCCCTAACCCTAGGAATCCTGGCCGGCCCACTATGGTCAGCCCCCCTATTTATATGCTCCTAAAATTAGGGTTGCCTCTTTAGGAAACATTGCCATTTAGAAGAGGTGAGTCCCCATCTTTGTAAATTCTTAGAAAACCCATTTCTTCTCCAAATTCCTTCAAACAAATTGCAATAGGACCTAACTCCGTTGTTCTTGCTGTTGGTATTGAGTTTTTACAGGGAGGAATCAATTTGGAGAACTTTTGGTGGTTTGAGGAATCATTTCATTGGGGCTTTTTGCGAGCTTGTTCACCTATAGGTATAATCCTTTCTTTGCTGATAAATTCTGTTAAAAATCATTTTAGGAATGCCCTAGCCCTAACCTAAGTAGGATAGGCTAACCCTAGGTTTTGGACCCATTACGTGTCCGTATCGGACACGTATCAGTGGATAGTTAAGATGTTCGACGAAATGTCTCAAAGGACACTTCGTTCGAGTTTTTGGAATCTATTTGAATAGGAAATTAGTCCTAGGTATTGCTTAGGGTTTCCAGTGTCGTGTGTGATTTGTGTGTCGTGTCGAGTCATGGGGACACGGGAACATGCGGGTGCGGTGGTGCGTGCGCGGCACTGTAGCTCCCTGCTACTCGGGGCTACTGTGCGCAGGATACGCCACCTCGACATGAGAAAATGGACACGAAGCATGGGCACTATCTGACACGAGGCTCGCAAAGTTTCACGAGCTCGTGTCGTGTCGGATACGTATTTCCGTGTGCACGGGGACACACTGTGTGCGTGCGTGTTCTGTGATTTTATTCTCGTGTTTAAATCGTTCTTAATTTTTAAATGATGTTTTAATGATTAATTAGATTCTAAATATCATGTTTAAACTCTGTTACATTAGGTTGCACATTAGGAATGGTTAATGTGGAGTATTGGCTCGATTTTGGTTTGAACTGAAATTTCTGATACATACATTGATACGTGTAATCCCAGTTTTTCAAACCCCTTTTATTCCCTGTATGAAGTTATGTTTTTCACTAATAATGATTCCCACATTTCATAATACATGTTGGCTAAGATTTTGCATTCAAATATGGGCTTTGGGTAGTGAGTTTGAGGTTTTGAATATGAATTGGAATTTTGAATGATTCATTTCTTCATTAAACTGAAAAGTACACAGTACATTGTTTCCTTTCCTTCTCATCCTTGTATGATTGTTCAACTGTTACCTGAAAATCAATATGTGTATAGCTGAGATTTGGGGAATGCCTGAATTGTATTAGTTTGACAACCTGAGTTTTCCTCCTCTAGTTTTGAACCGAAATGAACATAAACCTGAGATTGTTTAATTGATTGTTTAAAGCCTGAGATTAGTTGTGTTCAGTCTTTGTAAAACCTGAGTTTTTCTTTATCTGAACTGACTTTTTCCTGAGATGTCAGTCCCTATTTTTGAACTATCAATAACTTGAGATTGGTATCACTGTTTTTATGTGTTGAACTGTTGTTATGAACTTTTTTTTTGAGTTTAGTTGAACCTGGGAATGAGGTTGGAAACCTGAGTTCTCTTCATTCGAATGACATAGTCTGAGAATGTGTAATTCAAACTGAGATTTAGTTCCCAGTTTTTACATAAACCTGAGAATTAAATGTATTAACTGAGTTTCAATTCTTCTAAACCTGTGAAAGTATTTACTATGGACTGATTTTGGGTAGTTGCAGATGGGTTTTTCTGTCAAACATTAACCTGAGTTTAACCCCTATTGCACTGTTAACTGAGTATGGATTTGGGGCATTTTGATTGAAAACTGTTTTCTTTTCCTCTTCCTAGCTGTTGTACATTTCCCTTCTTTTGGTTTTATGAAACCTGAGGTTTCATTATGAGTGAACCTGAGAACGATTTAAACCATATTGTTCACTGAAAACTGATTTCCTTCCTACCCCTTTACTGCAACTGAATAGGAATTTAAGTACTAAGGGTGGTTTGATATATGTGAAAACTTGAGTTTGAATGATTCAATTGCTAAACTGGAACTGAGATGGATGGTTTCCAGTTAGTGTATCATTTCCAGATTTTTGCTATTAGTGTAGTTCACTGTTATCATTCACTGTTTCTCACATTGTTCACTGTTTCATGATGCTAGCACCATCACTCCCTAGTCACACACACACACACACATACACTGGTACACTCTATGATTTCCCTCTCTCTATACATGTATCCTATATATATATATATAGTGTTGTACACATATATTAGTCATATAGGATTGTGTGAATGTATGTATATATATGATATTGTGTAATATGATGTGTTATGATATATGGGTAATAGGGTATAGAGGCTATAGGTTATATACTCTAAATTAGATTATAATCTATATACCAATGTGTGTATTGGTAGGCTTGACATGGTATTGCCTAGATTAGCCTAGTAAGCCTAGAATAGTCTTGCTAAACCTAGATTAGACTAGTTTGACTTAGGTTGACTTGGTTGACCTAGTTTGACTTCTAGGGTTGACCAGAGTTGACCAAGAGTTGACTTTGGTCTAGATTGACCTAGATTCATGTAGAACGTATTGTAGCGCATCTTATTACCATTCTGGACTTGTTGTGACTTGTGCTGTTCTAATAGGAGCCAGACACCACTCCTCGGACAGTATATATTCTCCAGATTCTCAGGATACAGGCGAGTACATTCTCTGATCATTTCATATCTTGTTTAGGATTATATTTCCTGCTTTAGATTACTTTACATGATGCTGACACGTTGGAACCACGGATTAGTACTATATGGATCTTGTTGTGCGATGTTATCCCCTTAGCGGATACATCGGGTATTCGTATTCGTGTACTTTATCGTGAGCATCGTGTACTCCTTGTATTCGTGATATTCGTGTACAAATCGTGAAATCGTGTATACTCATGAATTCACATGATCTCGTGTGCGACTATACTTCGTGTGCAATAACATAACTTAACTAGATCCTTGTATTGATTGGGGCGGGGGAGTAGAAGTGGTTATGTATTAACCCAGTAGATTACTCGTGTACAACCTCTGTAGATTAGTCGTGTATAACATCGCGTCTACATAACCATCTTGTGCTCTGAATACTAGCACTGTTAGTTCTCTATATATTGTAGCTATTTACTTACAGTCTCTCTTTTTATCATTATTTCTTCAGATCCTGTATCTTATTCTCTAGCATGTTTATATTTCCTAACCGGTTATGATTTTGTTGAGATGTATGTACTCGCTCCTGTCCTGACTGGACCTGTTGAAAATTTTACAGTGAATGATGAGGCTCTGGTGTTATCCCTCTTGGTGCAGCATTAGACATCACTAGTGACTTGGACCTGCTAGCAGTTGATGATACTTCTCTAGATTAGGGTTGTCTTTACTTTCTGGATCACTGTATTTAGATTATGAGATATGTTTTTTTAGTCACTTAGAATTCTGGATTTGTTCTCTGTGATGTTACATTCCTGGATATTATCTACCTTTATCTTTGTCTCATTCCTATTCTACCTTAGTTGTGATTGAGATATATTCTGTTATGTCACCCCCATTCGGGGAGTATAACTGTGTATTACCTTTAACTGTTAGATGTTGTGACCTAGGACAGCGTTCTACCGCCGACTCTGCGGCGTAGGCTGGGCGTTGCCACGTCTCGTGTCCTTACTCTAGGGTGCGGGTCGTGACACGTTTTAGTGGTGGCCCATGCAGGTCGAGTTATGTAGTGGTATTCGAACTAGAGTATCACTACAGCCTGCAGTAGATTAAGATATGCTTGAGGGTACTCAATCACAGTTAGGATTCCTTGAGAGATTCCTGGGATGACCCTTGAGAATCTTTTTTAACTTCAATTTGAAATCACCCCCTTGTTTTGTTCGCTCTCACTCCTTGATTATTGAATTTGATTTTGATGAATCGTTGTTGATTTTGATTTTCCTATCGAGATGAATTTTATGGCCTGAGTTACGGTACCTCTGATAACATATATTACGGAATAACGGGATAATAAACGTCTACTTGGTTATGGAACCTAGAGTTTATCGCAGCTATATTAGCTGGCGTGGCGGAAACATAGAGACCTGACTTCAGATGTACGTATCTTGGTTATGAGATTTGGAATTTCTCGCAGCTATACTAGTCGGTATAGCGAGAATTCCAGATGACATGACTACAGAGGTGCATGCCCCTATGGACTCTACCGTTTATCGTAGCCTTGCTTACTAGCGTGGCGAGGATTCTGAGTATCATGATTTTGGACAGACGCATATGATTATCAGATTGTATCTTGGAAAGGTTCTTAAATATATCGTCTCTATCTTCATTCCAGTTATTATAAATTGTTTCCATCATCATTTAACTTAGGAGTAGGAGTATGAGTAGGAGTAGCTTAGCTGTTATTATGAACCTTGTGTAACTTTTGCTATAAATTTCTTCCTAATACAATGAATCAGTGATTTTGCTAGACTTTAACTTAGATTTGATATTGTAACTCTAGTTTCAAATAGTTCCTCTTTTAAACAGATAGGCATAACAGATTTTATCATTATTTTCTTCTTGCCATTGATTCTTGTATTACCCTAATATATATATATATAGTGGACACAGATACTTGCCTGACATGTATGCATACTACACTTGTTTACCAACCTATCTAAATGCATGTTAATATGATTAATGTTAAGTTCTCAAATCCTAGTATTCTAATATAGTGCAGTATCAGTGACTAGTTCTCTGTTACCCCATATTAAATTCGTAATTTAAATTTAAATTTTATGTTATTAGTTTTGCTTGCATCACTACACATGCATGTTATATACAGGGTTTCATTTCTTAAAGAAATTGGTTGAGTTTGTGTTTGAATTTTAAAATCTGAGACTGTGTGCATAGTAAACCCTTAACCTTGGATTCTAAGTGTTTAGTTAAATTGCAGTTTTAAATTGTAAAGTTTTGAGCCGTATACATGGTTGTGTGCAGGTATATAATGTTAGGTTCGTACTCTTACATGTTAAGTTGTGGTTAGGGTATACATTGAGTGGTTTTGATGTTGAATTTCTCTAAAACCTTGAAAACTGAATACATGTTAACATTTTTTTACATTGCTTTCAATATCGTAGTTCAATTTCAGATCTAATATGTAATGTTGACTAGCTGAATGATGAACCCTTCATTTCAAGTCTTAACCCATGTACACATGACACTCTACACTAATGTACACAACTGCCATGAAAACCTAACCTTTCATCTTTATGTTATGTTCATATAGCTATAGATATATATATAAGTTCTGTAAACATGTTATAATGTATGTAGATGTATAATTAAATCTTTACCTCTCTATACATATAGATATTCATATATACATGGTTAGCCATGCATGTTATGAGTAAATAGCTTGTGCCTTGTAGACTGCTTAACCAATATGCCATGAATAGTGTAACTTGATAGCTACAGTTGAGACTCAAATCCTCTATACACTTTCATGTATATTTCACACTAACCACATAACCTTTACATAATGTTAGCTTCTCCCCTCTAACACTCTCTCTTCTATATATTAGATTGTGATTGGATTCAATGCTATTGACTTTCGTTCCTTAAACTTTTGGTTTTGATTTTTCTTAAATAGTACCCTTTATAGATGATTAGTAGTTGTCTTATTTTATTTTTCTTGATAATTATCAGTTTTCAGATAGGATGGTACTGCCATACAGCCTTGATGATTGTTGTTTTCTTGTTTATCCTTCCCAGTATGGCACCCATGACCCGAGCTCGTCGCCTGAGAGCAGCTGTAGCTACTGAGAGTGTGCTTCCACCTCTATTGTTCAGGAGGTAGTGATCCCTCTATCTGATCAGGGGGTGGTGGCACCTCTATCATTGAGGAGATGGTGGTAGCCTCGCCAGAGAGTCTTCTTCATCTCCTGTCGTTCAGGAGAGAGCTGCAGATTTGCCTGAGGCTGAGAGCCTTTCCCCACCCCTTGAGATGGTACCCCATACTACACTACCCGGAGGTTTGTTACTTGACGCAGCTCAGGTGTTTGAATATTTCTAAGAAAGGATGTCGGAGTCACAGAGAGTTCATGATGAGGCCATGAGGGAGCAGTACCAAAGGTTGCTATGTCTGCGGGACTCTGTGCTTCCAGGAAGAGAGTCTAGCTCCAAGAGGGCGAGGAGCAGTACCCAGTCCTAACCAGAGCTTGATGAGTACCCATATATCCAGCCTATATCATCATACCCAGCCCAGTCTCCTGTCCAGCAGAGGTCAGCTGAGCCAGAGCCTATCTGTACCTACTGTAGGAAGTCTGGGCACAAGTGGAACTTCTGTAGAAAGAGACTAGGATTGTGCCTCATCTGTGGGTCAGCTGCACACTGGATGCGCACTACCCTGATAGATCGCCCCAACCAGGGCCTGCTTCCAGGAGGGAGTTCTAGTTCTCAGACCTAGCTGGAGGTGAGTTTTGACCTAACCTTAGTATCCCTTTTTGAGAATATTTGATGCATCCCTTGCTTGTATGTTTTGATACCTTGTGATTGCCTAGTACTGTAGCATGTTGGTGTAACTAGATGAGACCCCAGACTGATATTACATGCCATGACCCCATAGGTTACACTTTCCAACTGAAAGATTTAAATAGGTTTCTGAGACTTTGATTGGGGGTTTGACCTAGAAGGGGTACGATCATCTTTATTTCGAGGACGAAATTTTTCTAAGGTAGTAGGATTGTAACACCCAGTTTTCCAAATGAGGTATTTTGGTCATTTTCAAAATTTTAGAATTTAATTTGAATTATTATTATTTATAATTAATGTGATTTTTTAGTTATTTTAGAATAATTGATTTTGGTGTTTTAGTGACTTTGACTTATGTTGACCTTGTAGACTAACCTAGTGGCTAACCTAGGTCATGACCAAGTGATTAGGATTTGAAAAACCTAGGTTGACTTAAGTTAGTGAGGTTTGACTCATTGGAATTAATTTAGAAAAATAGGAGCTAGTTTGATTAAGGAATGACTTGTGAAGTCACAAGTCATTTTATGATAATAGGCTTAATGGCCCATAGCCCACACCTATTGAACCAAGCCCTAACCCTAGAATCCTGGCGGCCCACTATGGTCAGCCCCCCTATTTATATGCTCCTAAAATTAGGGTTGCCTCTTTAGAAATATTGCCATTTGGAAGAGGTGAGTCCCCATCTTTGTAAATTCTTAGAAAACCCATTTCTTCTCCAAATTCCTTCAAACAAATTGCAATAGGACCTAAATCCATTGTTTGCTGTTGGTATTGATTTTTACAGGGAGGAATCAATTTGAGAACTTTTGGTGGTTTGAGGAATCATTTCATTGGGGCTTTTTGAGAGCGTGTTCACCTATAGGTATAATCCTTTCCTTGCTCATAAATTCTATTAAAAATCATTTTAGGAATGCCCTAGCCCTAACCTAATAGTAGGATAGGCTAACCCTAGGTTTTGGACCCATTACGTGCCGTATCGGACACGTATCAGTGGATAGTTAAGATGTTCGACGAAATGTCTCAAAGGACACTTCGTTCGAGTTTTTGGAATCTATTTGAATAGGAAATTAGTCCTAGGTATTGCTTAGGGGTTTCCAGTGTCGTGTGTGATTTGCGTGTCGTGTCGAGTCGTGGGGGACACGGGAATACGCGGGTGCGGGTGCGTGCGCGGCACTATAGCTCCCCTGCTACTCGGGGCTACTGTGCGCAGGATACGCCACCTCGACACGAGAAAATGGACACGAAGCATGGGGCACTATCTGACACGAGGCTCGCAAAGTTTCACGAGCTCTCGTGTCGTGTGGATACGTATTTCCGTGTGCACGGGGACACACTGTGTGCGTGCGTGTTCTGATTTTATTCTCGTGTTTAAATCGTTCTTAATGTTTTTAAATGATGTTTTAATGATTAATTAGATTCTAAATATCATGTTTAAACTTGTTACATTAGGTTTGCACATTAGGAATGGTTTAATGTGGAGTATTGGCTCGATTTTGGTTTGAACTGAAATTTCTGATACATACATTGATACGTGTAATCCCAGTTTTTCAAACCCCTTTTATTCCCTGTATGAAGTTATGTTTTTCACTAATAATGATTCCCACATTTCATAATACATGTTGGCTAAGCTTTTGCATTCAAATATGGGCTTGGGTAGTGAGTTTGAGGTTTTGAATATGAATTGGAATTTTGAATGATTATTTCTTCATTAAACTGCAAAGTACACAGTACATTGTTTCCTTTCCTTCTCATCCTTGTATGATTGTTCAACTGTTACCTGAAAATCAATATGTGTATAGCTGAGATTTGGGGAATGCCTGAATTGTATTAGTTTGACAACCTGAGTTTTCCTCCTCTAGTTTTGAACCGAAATGACATAAACCTGAGATTGTTTAATTGGTTTAAAGCCTGAGATTAGTTGTGTTCAGTCTTTGTAAAACCTGAGTTTTTTTTCATCTGAACTGACTTGTTTTCCTGAGATGTCAGTCCCTTTTTGAACTATCAATAACTTGAGATTGGTATCACTGTTTTTATGTGTTGAACTGTTGTTATGAACTTTTTTTTTGAGTAGTTGAACCTGGGAATGAGGTTGGAAACCTGAGTTCTCTTCATTCGAATGACATATTCTGAGAATGTGTAATTCAAACTGAGATTTAGTTCCCTTTTTACATAAACCTGAGATTTAAATGTATTAACTGAGTTTCAATTCTTCTAAACCTGTGAAAGTATTTACTATGGACTGATTTTGGGTAGTTGCAGATGGGATGTTTTCTGTCAAACATTAACCTGAGTTTAACCCCTCATTGCACTATTAACTGAGTATGGATTTGGGGCATTGTTTGATTGAAAACTGTTTTTTTTCCTCTTCCTAGCTGTTGTACATTTCCCTTCTTTTGGTTTTATGAAACCTGAGGTTTCATTATGAGTGAACCTGAGAACGATTTAAACCATATTGTTCACTGAAAACTGATTTCCTTCCTACCCCTTTACTGCAACTGAATAGGAATTTAAGTACTAAGGGTGGTTTGATATATGTGAAAACTTGAGTTTGAATGATTCAATTGCTAAACTGGAACTGAGATGGATGGTTTCCAGTTATGTGTATCATTTCCAGATTTTTGCTATTAGTGTAGTTCACTGTTATCATTCACTGTTTCTCACATTGTTCACTGTTTCATGATGCTAGCACCATCACTCCCTAGTCACACACACACACACACATACACTGGTACACTATTGATTTCCTCTCTCTATATATGTATCCTATATATATATAGTGTTGTACACATATTAGTCATATATAGGATTGTGTGAATGTATGTATATATATGATATTGTGTAATATGATGTGTTATGATATGGGTAATAGGGTATAGAGGCTATAGGTTATATACTCTAAATTAGATTATAATCTATATACCAATGTGTGTATTGGTAGGCTTGACATGGTATTGCCTAGATTAGCCTAGTAAGCCTAGAATAGTCTTGCTAAACCTAGATTAGAAGTTTGACTTAGGTTGACTTGGTTGACCTAGTTTGACTTCTAGGGTTGACCAGAGTTGACCAAGAGTTGACTTTGGTCTAGATTGACCTAGATTCATGTAGAACGCATTGTAGTGCATCTTATTACCATTCTGGACTTGTTGTGACTTGTGCTGTTCTAATAGGAGCCAGACACCACTCCTCGGACAGTATATATTCTCCAGATTCTCAGGATACAGGCGAGTACATTCTCTGATCATTTCATATCTTGTTTAGGATTATATTCCTGCTTTAGATTACTTTACATGATGCTGACACGTTGGAACCACGGATTAGTACTATATGGAACTTGTTGTGCGATGTTACCCTTAGCGGATACATCGGTATTTGTATTGTATACTTTATCGTGAGCATCATGTACTCCTTGTATTCGTGATATTCGTGTACAAATCGTGTGAAATCATGTATACTCATGTATTCACATGATCTCGTGTGCGACTATACTTCGTGTGCAATAACATAACTTAACTAGATCCTTGTGTATTGATTGGGGCGGGAGAGTAGAAGTGGTTATGTATTCAACCCAGTAGATTACTCGTGTACAACCTCTGTAGATTACTCGTGTATAACATCGTGCCGTCTACATAACCATCTTGTGCTCTGAATCACTAGCACTGTTAGTTCTCTATATATTGTAGCTATTTACTTACAGTCTCTCTTTTTATCATATTATTTCTTCAGATCCTGTATCTTACTCTCTAGCGTTTATATTTCCTAACCGGTTATGATTTTGTTGAGATGTACTGTACTCGCTCCTGTCCTGACTGGACCTGTTGAAAATTTTACAGTGAATGATGAGGCTCTGTGTCTATCCCTCTTGGTGCAGCATTAGACATCACTAGTGACTTGGACCTGCTAGCAGTTGATAATACTTCTCTAGATTAGGGTTGTCTTTACTTTCTGGATCACTATTTAGATTATGAGATATGTATTTATTTTAGTCACTTAGAATTCTGGATTTGTTTCTCTGTGATGTTACATTCCTGGATATTATCTACCTTTATCTTTCTATCTCATTCCTGTTCTACCTTAGTTGTGATTGAGATATATTCTGTTATGTCACCCCCATTCGGGAGTATAACTGTGTATTACCTTTAACTGTTAGATGTTGTGACCTAGGACAGCGTTCTACCGCCGACTCTGCGGCGTAGGCTGGGCGTTGCCACGTCTCGTGTCCTTTCTCTAGGGTGCGGGTCATGACACCATATTACCTCTGATAAGTGTTTTCTATCTCATACCTATTGTTTAAATTCAAAATAAATGCTAGGGACAAAACAATTATTTCATTCATTTCTTGTAAACATTATAGAATGAAAAATATAGAAGATTACAAAAGCTCTTTATTTGCCTAAGGCGGAGCAGATACATCTTCTAACAGTTTTGTAGCTCTGCTAGGCGCTTTTCGCGAGAGTTCATCACAGTTGTAGCTAGAGTACGCCGAGCTTCTGGAGTACAAATATGGAGAAGTCGACAAAAGTAGCTATCATTTTGTCCTTGGCTTCATCAAGGTTTTGATGGTAGCTTCGACACCGAAGACTTGCTGCTCCAATATTAAGCTCTGCGTCAGATGATGGTCTCGAGCTATGATCAACTGGTCTCTTTCCGCCTTCAAGCGGCCAATTCTGTCTCGACTTCACGAATTCTATCATTCTGTTGATGAATTCTTATATTTGAAGTGTCATAGGCTTCTCTCTGGATCTCTAACTGGGGCTTAGCTTCAGCCAAAAAAGTTTTTCTTTGGCAACCTTGATGCTATACTCTTGGAGAACTTCATTGAAAGTAGTCTCCCGAGCGGTGTATTCAGCTGATAAAGCGTCATACTCGCTTTGGATGAGACTTTCAATGGTTTTCACTTGACATCCTTAGATATTATCTAATGGGCTGTTCAAGTTCCTCTATGACCTTCTCTAATTGCTGGCCTCGCTGCATATTGAACATGGCGACATTTTTGATCGTAAGAGTAATAGCCGCTTCAAGCTTTCATAATTGAGGCCCTTCTTCAGGACCATTTTGATCAGAGCCGCCATAGTCTTGTAAAAAGTTTCAGTATGAATCTCAACCAACAGATTCATTTCTGTATTTGAGCTTGGCGTTGCGGCAATATCTACCAGATCCCTTTTTTGAAGACTAGGAGCAGATGTTATTGCCTTGGTAGCAGACTGAGATGAAGCCATTGTTGTCGCTGCTACTATGGCCAACTGATCCCAGGTGCTTCAGGGACAATGTCTTCAGCATTTTTTACTCCAGCCGTTTCTGGAGTCGAAACTACTAGAGTTTCAGTGACGGTGATAGTTGTGGATGGAATGGTAGTCATAGTAGCTGACTCCGGTTCAGACATGGTCTTCTCAGGAACTTGTACTGGATCAGTAACAATAACTGAGGATGTTGTTTCAATGGCTCCAGCTTCAGTTAATGGGTCGACTACGTCTTCATCACCTTCTTGGCCATCGGCCCTTCTGGCTCTTCAAGTAGTTCAGTTGTAATGGGTCCTTCTACAACTGGTTCTTCGTTAAAGTCTGTTTCTTCTTCAGCAGTCACTTCTTCATCTACAGTAGGTTCTACTGCAGTTTGTTCTTTTTCTTCTCCCTCAGCAGGAGGAGACAATTCTAGTTGGGCCTCCACGGGAAGCTCTTGTTGTACCTCCATAATGGAGGACATTCTTCTTGAGCAGATTCTTCTTTTGAAGAAGAATCCTCTTCCTCAGACTCTGTTTTTCTCATAAATAGTTTCTTGAGGAGGAGGAGCCACAGGCTTTGATGCAATGAACACCTACAAAAATTAAACAAAATAAGTTAATATACAAAAATCATAATTTTGTATAGATTTTCTGTAATTTATATTTACCTGGAGTAGGTGCAGGACGTGCCAAGTACGAGTCATAGCCCCCATCCCAGTCATCATCATCGAAAGTAATAGCCGGTTCATCTGATGGGATGAGCTCTCGATCAACAGTATGTGGAGTGGTAGCGTCTTCAGTAGCTTGTGTCTTTTGTGGCAAAGACAGGTGAAGTGATGAGCTGAGGCATCCCGGAGATAGAACACCCACACCTTTCGTTGATGTTGTCGGTTGAGATGTAGAGGATCCTTCTCCAGGCTGAGTCGAAGAAGATGCAATATGTTGTGGCTCCTCGATTGGAGTGTCGCTCTCTGGAGTAACGGCTCTCTGTCTAGAAGGCCCTTTGACAGTAACCTTCTCTTCTTTGGGAGGGCTTTCTCTGGAAGGGTAACAACTGCACTTGATTTTCGTTTCCAGGTTTTTCTAATAATAATAGGTCCCGCAGCTTTTTCCAACTCCCGTAGGGATTACTTCCAGATACTCATCTGGAACAGCAGTGTCGGGGTATGTCTGGAAATACCCTGACTGGCTCTTCAACATTCCCTTCTTTGGGCCATCTAAGATTCCCCTTAGGTTGTAGACATAGGCGAAGAAACGGATGGATGCATAAAAGCGAGCATACGTATGAAGTATACGTAGCTCGGTTGTGCTGGTAGCAGTCGATACTCTGAATTTAGCACCGGTACGAGCCATGCTAAAGTATCTCCAGGCTCTCGCACCATCAATTAGCTTCCCATAATGGTAGAAGCTGGTGGAGGGATTACCAACATGAAGTTGGTCATGTCCAAACTGGCGAGCGAATCGACTTGGTAGATACGGTTCGAACGCACAGTTGTCTTCGTTCCTGTACATCAGATGGGAGGGTCTGATGCACATTAGCCATTTGAAAACTGGCACAGGCAATGAAGTCCTCCCTTTATTTTTATCTTCAAACTGTACACCGAGGCAGTCGGCTGGAACTTGTGGTCTTGTGCAGAAGAAGTTCCAACCGTGTGAATAATTCAGTACTGCTCGGGTGTCTGCCATAGTAGTTGAAGTCCATGTGGCTTTGTTGAATTTCTGGAGGAAGACCTCCGCATTATCTCCAGGGCCTGGTGGCAATAAACTGCAGTTGTGATGCAGAAACCAGCCCATCAAATAAGTGTAGGCATCTCTACCTAGGAAAATCCTTCCGTGAGGAGCATTATTGATTAGTTCCTACCAAAGGTTCTCAAACCTGCATTTATTCGGCACACCATCGTCGATAGCAGGTTGATTTTGACCTTGAATATCAAATGTACTGCCGAGCTACAGTCGTTTCGGTGAGTTCTGTCTACTGTGCTGATCCGGGCACATCCCATATCCATCCACAGAGATAGTAAGCCTGCCAGCAAGGCTTCCTTGAGATCTTCTGACTACCATGTCTCAGGTGGCTCAAGGTTTTAGTCCCCGCAGGGATGTTTTGGTCTTTTTGGACAGATACTGATCCGGAGACTTATATGAGATCATTAAACCATTGATCAGATCTGAAGGATTATTGAACAAGGGTTGATGGTTGAAGCCTTGTTTTCTTGAAATCTTTCCTTCTCGTTCTTGGCTATCCTATTCTCATGGTAGAATAGATAAGTTGTCATTTAGTAGTATATGCCAAGTGAGACCCACTGTCATACATACTGGTGCAAATTAAGTAATGGCACATAAGCTCCTGGTAGACCTCAACCAATCGAGGATTTTTTTCTCTGATTTCTGCTAATTCCTTATTGGAGGGAACATATTCTTCATAGGGCGCTTCATCCATCGGCAGCTTCGAGATGAATTGCATCTCATGCAGGACAAGACCCATCTCACCCAATGGGGTTGAAAAAGTTCTGTTGAACTCACATACAACTCCATCAAAGCCAATAATGGGTTATTGTTCATTGGTATACCCTGGCTTGTAGAAGCTACCGCTTCATACAGACCGATAGCTTCCAGGTATGTCTTGAAATTCTTCATGATCCAGGCACTGAGCTGAATCCAGTTCTGATTATATGGAGTCAACCACCCTGGTAGCCTAGGGTTAGCTTGAGGATATAATACTGCAGCCCTTATGAACTTGTTAATGAACATTTGGGTCTGCACCGGCTGGATCAGAGCTAAATCTTCACTCGGGGTGAATCCAGTAACAGACCGGAGAAAGGGACGACACCATCGCTAGGAGCACTGATGTGGTAGCCCATGTCATTGGCTCTATCCCTCTTGAAGATGATTCTGCGGGGCCTACCATGACTGCTGGGAGTCAGGTTCCATAGCATCTGTCGGGGATGGATGGCATGGACAAATGCAGACAGGGGATAATCTCTAACCATGTCGGGGAGATACATTGCTCTCTCTCCAAACTTGAACACCCAAGCCCCCTTCTTGTGGTGTGTTTGGGACTGGAAATCGATCGCATCCCCGAACAAAAAAGCAGGCTTTGGAAATTGTTGGCCATCCAGTGATGTCAACAGTTCTCCATTTATCATGGACAACAACATTCTGTCCCCTTGAGCAGATATCAGCTATTGTCTCTCTCAGGGTATTCAGGATTCGACTGGGGAACTCCACATGAGACAAGTTCTCCAAGTAATTTGAGCCCATCATACCAGCTGATGAGCCAAATATTTATGCAAGTGGGTGAATTTGCAAATCACTGCCAAAAGAAAAAGAAAAATCAAGTTAGTGAAAATCTAATTTGAAATTTTTATGTAGATGACTTGGTCTGAGTTTTATGCATAAATATTAAAGACTCTGACTATGCAAACTTTACGCTTATTAAAGTAAAAAAATTTAAAAGTGTAAAAGTTCTTTATTTTTACGCAAAGTCTTTCACTTGTAAATTTTACGATGGCACATATTGATGTGAGCGTATTGTGAATTTTACGCTGGCACATATTGATGTGAGCGTATTGTGAATTTGACGCTGGCACATATTAATGTGAGCGTATTGTGAATTTTATGCTGGCACATATTGATGTGAGCGTAATACGAATTTTATGCTGGCACATATTGATGTGAGCGTATTTCGATTTTTACGCTAGCACGTATAGACGTGGGCGTATGTTTCTATTTTTATGCTGACACGATAAACATGGGCGTATTTTCTTATTTCAAGTTTTACGCTGACACAATAACGTGGGCGTGGAGTTTTAAGTTTGATTCTTCTATTCTTCTTCTTCTCCGCGTACTCACGGCCGAAGTTAGGTAGTGCTCTACCTTTCATGGCCGGAGCCACAGCAGGGTTGGACTGTCGGGGCGTTGCCGATGATGGGATATTGGCTTCTGTATGGTCGGCTGTCGATGAAGCTTCGACGGGCTTCTTGCCCTTGCTGCTGGCGGCGGTCATGCTCTTGGGGACCATCGAGTCGAAGTGAGAGTATGAAGGGGAAGAGAATAAAGAGAGATCGAGATTGCAAAGGACAAGTAAAGTTTTCCCTCTACTCATAAAACTCTATTTATAGAGAATTTGAAATCGGTTCAAATTCCCGAAATTCACGCTGACTGTTGGTCATCTCGACTTTTACGCGCACTGTTGAGTATACCTAACTTTATGCGGATGACCGTTGAGTATCCCGAATTTTACGCAGACTGTTGAAATTCCCTGATTTTACGCTTCTGTTCAAAGTATTTCAAATTTTGAAAATAATTTAAAAACTTTGAAGGGGGTCTTGTAGGAGCGTAAAAAGTACTTCATAGACCAAGTCACAGAAGTTGAGAACTCTACGCAAGTCAAACTGAATCAAACTCAGACTTTACGCAGAGCAAAACTCTACGCGACCTATTTTACGCGAGAGCTATCCGCTGAACTTTACGCGGAGGACAGGCTGTCAGGTTGCATTTAATGTGTGTGATTTTGTTCTGACATAATAATTTCTTGACAGTAGGATTGCACAGAAGCCGAGAGGATTTGATTTACACTAAACCCGACACTTGTCGTTTAATGTGCAGACGGGCTACTTTACGCTCAAGAGATTGCTTCTTTTACGCACGAAAGCTATTCGAGCTTTTACGCTCAATGATGTTGTGCGCGTAAAGTTTATTTGAGTTAATTTTACGCTCAAGGCTATTTTTAGCCACTTTACACGGGAAGTTTATTTTGGGCTATTTTACGCCCAGTCTGCTACTTTGGGTCATTTTATGCCCGATCTTTTCTGGCTACATGAGAATGTGGTTTGCTTACGTGGCTTTCATGCCACACTTATCGAATAACGTGTGTACATGCTCTCCCTATTTTGTTGAAGTAGTGGGACACGTGTCACCATGCGTAGAGATCAAACTTTATATGGGACACGTGTCATCATGCCTAGAGGATGATTTCATCGTGGGTGACAGTTACTCGCGTAGAGACCCAACTTTGTTGCTTTTTACGCACAGAGGGTCTAGTCTATAAATAGACTTATTTTTAACACGGACATCATCAAGAGATCAGGAGATAGAGACAGGAGAGGAGATTCTGAGAAAACTCATACTTTCAGAGTGATATTCCTATAAGCATTTCTTCAACTTTTTTGCAAGAACAGGGTGAAGCAAAGCAGGAAAGCATTCGACTGTGCCATCAGTGTCGTTGCTCGATACCTTTCTGGTGACTTAGTTCTTCCGATTGTTCGTCTTCTTCAAGCTGCTTTCTTCCTCATCATCGTATGGTCCAAGGAACAAAGTGATCGCTGTCAGATCAGACTTCCATAGAAATATTTCCAAGAAACAATTGTACTTTTGTACTTTTTCTAGTTTTCTTTCAAAAGCCAATTTTAGGCATTTTGTTAAGTGAAACACTTAGCATAGTTAAGTTGCATAGGTTTCTGCTCGGCGAGGCACTGCCTTGAATAATTGAAGTCACGAATAGAGTATAGCACGACCTTGTCGTTGCGTTACCAAGTGTAGACCAAGGCGTCGTTGTCTTAAAATTGATCATAAGGCAAGACTAGTAAGACAATTAAAAAGGGATTAAGCTACAAAAAGTAAATAAAAGTGTCGATTTTGTATGGGTGGGCGAGGAGCTCACTCCACCAGTACAGTTGAGTATTGACAACCACACAGTTTTCATGTGCAGGCACAGGTAGAAGCTCGTGGTACGGAGCTCGCTTGGATACGTCGAGGCACGGAGTTCCTTGGTGATTCGAAGCGTGCGGCCACGTAAAGTCAAGACTTATACGGGACATAATATATGGACATTGCCTTCCGAAGCATCCGCTGGCTCAAGCATTGTACCGAAAGATGAGAGAGAGCAGAGTGACTTTTAAAGTGAGAGAAAAGTGAGCTTGAGAGACTTGTAATCATGGCCTTGCGCGCCATTGTAATCTGATTGTTCAATATCAATAAAGAGCACTTTTGAATAACTTGTGTTTTGCTTCTAAATTTCTGCTGCATGTTTAACGTTTCTGCTTGGGACTTCTGTATGACGACCCCGTCGCAGCCGCTGTAATCGGCCGTTATGAAACTGTCTTGCACGAGCGCAATCTAGGCTCGTGCAGCATCACGCCTTAGTGAGGACGATCGCTCCTACGGGAGCGGGGCGTGGCGTAATGGTATCAGAGCACGGCTTTACGTCCTTGGACTTGAAGTCAAATCTCTCAGTTTTTTTTGAAAGCTCGTTCACGGAAAAAGAAATCTGTGCTCTCTCTCAAATGTCCTACGACATGTCCATACAATAAGTCTAAATATTTTTAAAAGCTCGTACAAGTGTTCAATCGAACGCATCGGTAGGCGATGGCCTTTGTACCGAACGGTGTCGAACTTGAGTTGATAGAAAACACATGCTAAAGTTTGCAAGTCGCGTGCGTGCCTAACTAGTCCTACGTCGACATTAGCAAATAGGAATGCAATCTCGGAGGATAGTCCGTACGGGATAGCTATGCACATGGCCTTTTCGCTAAGTTGTGCCATGTGTCGCACACCTAGACCTTATGGTGCAAACGAGTTGCGAGCGATATTAAGTATCGCCCCAGTCGGGAACGGAGATATACTTAGAGTGTATATCGATAGGAAATGCTATCGAACTAACGCTTAGGCGTACACGGAAGATTGTTTCAGTTTTTGAGGAATAGTATGAACGACTTAGTACGTCGAGACGACGTGAGCGATTATGCAAGAGATTCGTCGAACGAATCTGAAAGATGTTTTAGCGAATAATACAAACGTGATTGTGGACTAAATCGGATGGCTCGAATCCAGAGTAGTGTATGGTCCATCTTGGAAATTATTCGAACGAAATTGAGGATTAAGGGTAACGGTGAGTATGTCGACGAGGCGATGCGATCACGCATAGCCTTAGAACGCATCATGCTTAGTTGGTCATGACTTCGAATGTCCCGAACGAGATGTCGTTCGGACAACTTGTGAATGGGAAACGCGAGTTAGAAAAATAATTCAGAACGATGAATAAAAATGTATGTCTTGATCGAGGAAACTTAGACGATTGCACTTACAGTTTCGAATTTGGCCGAATGGAATTGTGGTATATCCAATTCAGACAATAGCATCTATTGCACGGCTCGAAGTTCGTTGCAAAGGAAGATCATCAGGTTACATAGAACATCGATGGTATTGAGGCGTATCAAAGATCGATGTGCGATAACTCGAGGGTACTCTGATTCGAGGAAGGATGATCGTGTAAAATGTCACGGTTCCGATGGATGCTGTACTCGGGATATGAAAATATGTCGAGGAAAAGATAGACTTGGCTCAAGGATTTTCTAGTTGAACGAATGACAAACAGACTATCGAACTGAGATCTTGGCTTGGATGAAAATAAAATGTTTGGATTACTTCGACGATAACCACAACGTTGACATTCTTATCTTATGCGAACGCAACTCCAGCCTCGCACATGCGTCACGCCGATTAGGGCGATCACTCCGCGTGAGCGCTGGTATAGTGATTCATACAGCGGGGGTGATCGAACTTGCATGGCATGGCAATTTGATTGCTTCGACTTGTGGTTTGACGCGAAGGAGGACTCGAGAATGACTTAGTGTGCTTGATGATTGAACTTGAGGATTGAGTAGGTCCAATCCGCGTATCAAAAATGAATTAGTCTAGACTCGAGCTAGAGTTACGCTCCAATAAGGACGATTATCCTACGAGAACGTGGCATGGTGATTCATGTCCAACGTAGATAATTAAACTTGCGTGAGATTAGGGCATGATAAATTGTTGTGCTGGACGACCTCGTGATCGAATACATGAATTGGTTAGAATTGGTGAATTGAACAGATTTAAATATATGCAACGAGTGCCTTGATGCGAATTAGGTGATCATGCTCGATGTTTAGAAATCTGAGAGACGCGAGCTTGGGTGGAAAACCCCGTACTATCAACTTGGTTTGACCCTAGGATTGCGGTCAGTGTTGGCATTATTGTTGGGGAACTATGATTCCAATCCTGATATTGACTTTAGCCGTGAGAAATGGCCTAGCGGTTAGGCGAGATGCCCCTATTTCAAGAGTTGGCAATCGAAAGATTGATCTTAAGGATTGGTATGGATGGATAGAGTGAATCAAGAGTATTGGAATACCCCTCATGAGATTCGACTGACATGCATATATTTTAGGGACGCCTGAATATGTGCACGATGTGACCCGAGTGAGAATGACGAATTCTCTATCATGCGGTTTGGCTGAATGCATGTATTTTAGGGACGCCTAGAATATGTGCACGTTCCAATCAAGTGACATGTTGAATTTAAGTAAGACTCGAGGAATGGAAAAAGGGTCGAGGATTTAGAAATTGTGTTAAAGGAAAGATTGATAGTAGTACGAGCGTGGCTCAGAATCGAAGAAACGCATAGGCGGAGTGTGTACGAGAGTTCTTGGATCAAGTGGTCTAAGTGTAAGTACTTAGTTAGTTTCGAGGATGAAACTTATTCTGAGTGGTGTATGATGTAGTGCCCCGTCCCGCTCAGTCAATCGGAGGAATCGAAATGCCGACGGCATTCAAACCTAGCCTTGTAACGGCTGCTCGAAGACTCGCTTGGTCGAAGCGACTCCTCGCTCAGGTGGGGTAGTTTCGATGAACTTGCCTCATCTTAGCCTTCACATAATAACTTGTACAAGTTAGGCTTGATAATAAAAGAGACGCATCCACGTAGCTAAGGAAATAATCCCGACGGGTCAGAATGTGTTAGAACGTGGAAAACAGTCCCACGGTCTGCTTAGAAGTCTGCTCAGCGTGCTTTCAAAAATGATACTCGATCATTCGCCCCATGGCTTGGGGGAAGGAAGTTGGCCTAAGTTGCTAAGTTGCCACAACACTCGAATTAGCCTAAGTCATAGGCATCGCCCGCATAAATGCTTGATAATGCATGCACGGTCCTGTCATCCAAGGCTTGGCATAGCCTTCGTCTGTCCCGTGGGTTGAGTCGTATTGTACGGCTTGTGGCTTAAGTCTAGGCACCCAAGAACTTGGTTGTTCAAGTCGAATGTGTGCACGGCACGTTCTCTCGATGCGAAGCTTGGCGTTGCCTTTGCTCGTCAAGTCGTTACCTGAATAAGTTAGAAAAGAGTTGTGTTGGGCTATCGAAGTCATAGCAAGCACTGTCTCCTATTTCCTGTGGTTAGGGCTGTAAAATGGACAAAATAGTCCGTTGTCCGTACGAGGTCGGCTCGATAAATTGTTCGACCGTGGGCCGTTCGATCGAATTAATGGACAGAGTTCGAACATTTTTCTGTATCCGTTTCGAAATCGGACCCGAGCTTGGTCAAATTCATGTCCAGCCCGAATGTCCGTTGGGCCAATTACACAGCCAAGGGTTTTATGATAATTTTGTTTACTTGTAGGTCCGTCACCAAGCCAGGGAGATAATAGCAGGAAGTCATTGACTCATTAATTCGTATTCACATGAGTCATTAACTCATTAAGAACACACAGCTGTTCTTTCCAATTTATTTCCAGCCCCAAATAAGAAGCAACAGCAACCGCCAGGTCCGCCACCAATTTATTGTTCATCTTACGTGAAACTTGTTGGTGTTTATTATACCGGTATTTGTACGACTAATGTGTTTGATAAGGATTCTTTTGTTGTATATTTTGTATGGCTTGTCGAGTAATGCTACTTTTGGTCTTTGCTATACTTGTAAAGGTTTTTTACTGGCAGTAAGGAAGCAGGGAGCAGTCGTCTACTGTAAAATACAACACTTATCTGAACCTTTTGTTATCGGAATTCTGTAGGAAACATATTCCTTACAAACATGCTTGCTTCATCTGCTTGCTCAAGATGATGGCCTTGAGCTTGCACAAGTTCTATTGTTGTCCTGAGCTTGCATTGCATCTGATTCAGGTTGGTGGCTTCTGTTCAACAAGTACATTATTACTTGCAATGGAATGGACTGCAATGGATTACTCTAGATCCATGAAAGATGTGAAGCTAATGGGAGATGATGGTGTTGCCTTCAAGTTTTGTTTGTGGTACTGCCTTCAAGTTTTGTTTGTGATAGGTTTTTTGGTTATGTATCATGGTTATGGTTGTTCCAAGTGTTTTATGCTTTTCTTCTCTGACCTCTCACTTCATATATTTGTCTCTAAATGAACTGGTAGTTGTGCTATTTCTGTTCAAGTTCAAGTTAATTTCTATGTGAATGTGACCTCTCACTTCATATATTTGGGTCTGTCACCAAGTTAATTTCTATCACTGATGCGCTATGAGAGGATATTCAATTTGATTAAAAAAAATTTAGAACATTTGGGTCTGACACTTGATTATATTGGCTTGGAACATTTGTCAAAACAATTTGAAAGTTGGTTGGATTAGATTTGTGAAGCTTTTGATTATTAAAATTTGGGTAGTATTTTAGTATAGCAGTAATCAACTATATGCAAACTTATGAAGCATAGAAGCAGTGAAAAATTGATATAGAATTAACTGGTATTTTAATGTAGCAGTGAAAACTTGATTTGGCTTGATTTTGTCCGAGTTCGATTAGGTCAGGTCTGTCCGGACGAGCCTAACGGGCCGGACGCGATCATAAGTCAAAGTTAACAGTCCGAGTCTGAAAAAAAAAAATCCGAACTTAACCGAGCCGGGCTTATGTCCGTCCGACTTTATTTTCGGTCCGAACTTATACACTAGGTTGTCCGGGTCCGTCCGGTCCGTTTACACCCCTACCTGTGGTTGCCAAGTCACTCAGTCCCACGAGATCAACGCTCGTCATATAAAGTATATGACTTGAGCGATAGTGTCGCCTAAAGAACAAGGTCTGTCTAAGGCACAAGCCACGATCAGTTTAGTGAAAAGCATGCCACGGACAAAGGAAGTCCACGTGACTGGTTGTCATACGAGATCGGTCCCGCTACTTGGGAGTCTCGATAAGTCTCGTTCACGAGATCGGTCCCGCTACATGGGAGTCTCGCTAAGTTTCGATAAGTCTCGTTCACGAGATCGGTCCCGCTACTTAGGAGTCTCGCTAAGTCTCGATAAGAAATCACACGAGATCGGTCCCGCTACTGTGGAGTCTCGACAAGTCTCGATAAGGAAGCACACGAGATCGGTCCCGCTACTTGGGAGTCTCGATATGGAATTACACGAGATCGTTCCCGCTACTTGGGAGTCTCGATAAGGAATCATGCGAGATCGGTCCCGCTACTTGGGTGTCTCGATAGAAAGATGGAAAGCATGGTCATGATTAAGGAAGGACTTGATAGATCAAGTTGAGTCTTGCATGGTCATTAGACAACTTGCGTGCAAGGGCAAAATTCTTCGAGCGATCTCGGAGCATCGGGTTCGTGTCGACCTAAGAGGAATGGCAGATATTGTACGGCCTTCATCGACAGTACGACTCGATTGAAGTAAACCGTTACAATATAGGTTACGGGTCATTCGGTGGGAGCTCGTACCTCGCCACGGGAATGGTCACCATATGCAAAAGATCCAGGATAGCTTGACATTCCTAGTGACCACTCATATAGATGTGTCGGTAAGAGCGGCTATCCGCGTGTATGCCTTTGGATTGTGTCGAGTACTAGCAGGTTACGAGTTTCGTGGTCAAGTTACGCTTATAGCAAGCACAAACCCTAAATCGGCATGGGTTCGGGTGTGCACGATTGCATCACCATTCTAGAGCCTAAGAGTTGGCTATAACAAAGATACGTACTTCGACATGAATATAGTTGATACTTGGGACGCACGGCCTCAATTCTAAGGCACAAGCAAGTATATTGGCACGACCAGCACGAGTCGTCCCCCTCGACGTCATTGGCACGAGAATAGTCTTGAGGCACGTAAAACAAGTGAACGTCTTGGCACAGTTGAGTTGCATAGGTTTCTGCTCGGCGAGGCACTGCCTCGAATACATTGAAGTCAGGAATAGAGTATAGCACGACCTTGTCGTTGTGTAACCAAGTG
This sequence comes from Iris pallida, assembly GCA_029216955.1. Lineage (NCBI taxonomy): Eukaryota > Viridiplantae > Streptophyta > Magnoliopsida > Asparagales > Iridaceae > Iris > Iris pallida. The sequence goes on from JANAVB010019800.1 coordinate 18,871,535, forward strand.
TAGGCCAAGGCGTCGTTGTCTTAAAATTGATCCTAAGGCAAGACTAGCAAGACAATCAAAAAGGGATTAAGCTGCACAAAGTAAATGAACTTGTCGATTTCGTATGGGTGGGCGAGGAGCTCACTCCACCAGTACAGTTGAGTACTGACACCCATATAGTTTTCATGTGCAGACACGGGTAGAAGCTCATGGTACGGAGCTCGCTTGGATGCGTCGAAGCACGAAGTTCCTTGGCGATTCGAAGCGTACGGCCGTGTGAAGTCAAGACTTATACGGGACATAATGTATGGACATTGCCTTCCGAAGCATCCGCTGGCTCAAGCATTGTACCGGGAGATGAGAGAGAGAGCAGAGTGACTTGTAAAGTGAGAGAAAAGTGAGCTTGAGAGACTTGTAATCATTGCCTTGCGCCCCCATTGTAATCTGATTCTTCAATATAAATAAAGAGCACTTTTGAATAACTTGTGTTTTGCTTCTAAATTTCTGTTGTATGTTCAATGTTTCTGCTTGGGACTTCTGTGCGACGACCCCGTCGCATCCGCTGTAATCGGCCGTTATGAAACTTCCTTGCACGAGCACATTCTAGGCTCGTGCGGCATCACACCTTAGTAAGGACGATCGCTCCTACGGGAGCGGGACGTGACATATAACTTTCGAGGCGCATGCAGAGCTTCGGGCGCATGGCGGTAGAGGCGCATGTAGGTACTTGACTTCTGTCTTTTGGGATCAGGATTAAGTCGGGGTGTATGGCTTTTGAGGTGCATGCAGATTTCTAGGCGCATGTCTATGGAGGCGCATACGAGTGATCAGTCGGCCACATATCGGGGCACAGCTGTAACCGACAGAATAAGTAATGATGAAGCTGACGTCGAAGGCTCTTCGTTTTCTGTGAAAGCTGTCAACTGTTCAGTCTTCGGGAATCGTGCTTCCAACTCTGTCACATAGCATTAAATGCTTAATGGGTGATGAGCCTGACTGAGCGCATCATTTTTACTCTACTAGGCGCATTGTTCTGTGCTCCTCTGGGTGCATTGTTATGTGCTCTTCTGGGCGCATTGATACGTGGTGCATGGTGTTGACGAGTGCATTCGTCGCGTGGCGTATACTCATTGGTCAGTCTTTGTCAATTTTTCTGAGGCATTAATGACTTCTTTGATGTTGAATTCGAAGGGGCAGATTCATCAGCATAAATACAAGTTTATTGCACTGAATTCGGAGAGACTGCCACTTGGCACATGGGTACGAGTTGCCCCGGCCTATAAATAGTTTCGTAAAGAAAAGTTTGCTTCTCATTTCACTTTTTTTCTCAAATAGAGATAAACTCGAACGATCCTCCTCCTTGGCGAGATACTGCGCTGTGGATTGCAGATCTCTTCGTTTGAAGAAGCTTTGATGATGAACTCCTTCAGAAGACTGAGATGCATCGAGTTTGCTATGAATAGAACAACTTATGTTTGAACCCCTTGTCAGTAGTGTTCTTCTACAATATGACATTGGATACCTGTTGTATCCAAAGATCGGGGTCGTCGTGCCCAGATTTCTGTTATGCTGGAAGAGCCACCAGATTCGGGTTGATTGCTAACCCGCATTCTGCTCAATAAATGCTTCATTGGCCGAAGCACTCGAAGAAATAATTCGCTCTAACGAGGAAGAGTGATGGGCCTACACTGAGACGTCAGGATGATGCGCCTGCGAAGTGATGCGCCTAGATGTAGTTTAGGCTTTCTTCTTTGTAGTAGAATTTTCTTTGTAACAAAGAGTTTGGACATGTAATAGACTCTCATATGCAATAAAAGTTCAATTTTTATATCTCTCTTACCTTTGCGGTGCCGAGTTTTCTATTTTAAATTCCTCTGCACGTAATATTCTGTGGCGTATGACGCTTTAGGGCGCATGCCATTTTGGAGCGCATAAGAGTTTTAGTCCTTGATGCGCCCATAATTTCCATGCATCTACACTTACCTGTGGCGATCCGACAGGCGAAGGAGAACGACGGACAAACAAGCAGTCGTAAATCCGTCGCTATATCGTCGAATTGCAGCAAATATTTTTTTCAATTTTAAGGGTAAAACTCGGTCGCAAATCCGTCGCTATATCGTCAGAAAAATAGCGACAGACAAACAAGCAGTCGCTACATCGTCGCCCAGTTGTCAATAATTGGCGAAAAAATGTTGAAAAAATTGGCACAAAATTGGGCGACCACATAGCGACGGATTATCCGTCGGCAAACTAACGGGGGTATAGCGACGGCTTGGCGATGAATATATCTGTCGCTAATTCGTCGCTAAAGACTGTGCCCTAACTTAAAATGAACCGACGGAGGGGAGGAATTTTTATTCCTCCCAAAAGTTTCTCTCATCTCTTTCTCCCTCTCTCTCTTTCTCGCGCACGTAGCTCTCTCTCTCTCTCTCTCTCACTCAGGTACCTCTCCCTCTCTCTCTCTTAGTGGTCGGGGGGTCGGGGAGGCCGCGAGGGGGTGGGGGAGGTCGGCGGGGGGGAAGGTCGCGGGGTGAGGGTCTGCGGATGGGAAGTTCTTAGGAGGGTAGGGGAGCGGAGGGAGGCCGGGGGGTCTTGCTGTTCGAGGGAGGGGTGGGGGCCCGGGGGGTGGGGTCTTAGGGGTCAGAGAGAGAGGGAAGTGGGGGTGGGGGTGGGGTTCGGCGGGTGGGTAGGTCGCGGGGGGGTAGGGGAGAGGAGGGGGGCCATGGGAATACATCGTGACACTATAATTCATATTTTTGAGTTAATAGTATGAATTTTAACACATAAGCTATATATTCATCCTGCACTATGAAAGGGAAGGAAAAAAATATGATTCACATTGTGATAGTGCATACGGAGAATATATGATAATCATCATTTTTCAATTGTTCAATTACTTAAACGGGCGTAAGTTATTGTACTTCGTTAATATTGTGATGTTATTTATGCTTGCTAGTTTGATTAGTACTTATTGTTATTTGTTGTCGATCTAACAAATTGATGTGTTTACTTCGGTATCGGTATCGGACTATTTCATTGAGTATCGGAATCGGTATCGGTATCGGACTATTTCTATGAGTATCGGTTTCTAAACCCTAACCCTAACCCTTAACCCCTAACCCTAACCCTAAAACCCTAGAATCGGTATCGGGCTATTAATCATATGAGTTTAAGAATCAGGATCGGTATCGGGATCGGACTATTTCTATGAGTATCGGTATCGGACTACTTCTATAAGTATCGGTATCGGTATCAGACTATTTCTATGAGTATCGGTATCGGTATCGAACTAATTCTGTTTAGTTTGTCTTATGATACAGAGGAGTATTCTCGTCGGACGCAGCAGGGAGTACCACCAGCAGATGATCCACCTCCTCCTTCTCATTGATGTATTGTATTTGAATGTTTTGAACTGTATTTAAATGTTGAATATTTATGAATTTCAGATATTGTCACGTGGTGTAAAACCCCTATTTTTTAATTATTATTTTTTATTATTTTATTAGACTTAAAAAGTAATTTATATAATTCATGGTTTTTATTAATTATTAAAAATGACCGTAGCCATTGTTGAGTTTTGGAGCACTAGACGACCATGACTTTTAGCACAGAAGTTGTAGCAGTGTGCATTGACTAGTATATTAACCATGCCAGGGGAAGCCTAGCCATGGTGATGTCCAAACTAGAAAAACCAGGCCAAGTTGTAAATTGACTTATTTAAATAAATTTAATTAGATATTATTTAATATATTTTTTTTATGACCCGGTTGGACCAAACCAGCCCGAACTGGGCCCGAACCAAATTTAAGCCCATGTAGGCATGGGATGGGACCAAGGTGGACATGTAGACATATTTTATGTATGTAAAAATATTTTCTAAATTATTTTAGAATTTTATGTACAATTTCTAATTATTTAATTATGTATACAATTATTGGTATTTTTATTATTAAATAATATTTTACAAGATTGTACATTTTTCTGGACCCGGATAAAGGTGTGTGGTAAAGTTCGTCCAAAACTATCCTTGTGTGATTTTTATTATTATTAAAATATTTTATGAGAATTAAATAAACAATTATTGTTATTGAATATTATTAATTGTGGTCCATTGAATTTGGATATATATGTAAATGGGTTTTAAAACATTAAATATTTTAGATAGATAATATCAAGTTTTATTTTAAATTTGTAAAGATTTTTTGAGATATAAATAGATATATTCCTATATATATATATATATATATATATATATATATATATATATATATATATATATATATATAAGCTAAAGATTTAAACTAGATTTAGATAAAGTTTAAAAGAAAGTAGAAATAATATATATATATATATATATTTCTTTTAAACTTTATCTAAATCTAGTTTAAATCTTTAGCTTATATATATATATATATATATATATATATATATATATATATATATATATATATATATATATAACCCCATGGTTGGTGGTCGGCCCCATCAACCAAGCAAACGCACAAAAGATCTGCAACATAGCAGCAAGCAAGGAATCCCATATGTCGACCTTAACACAACAACATATTTGAATGTGGCCGACCTTCCTTTATATATATAAACTTTTGATTCCGAACCCTAATTTACTTCTTACTCTCCACAAATATTCCTCCTCCTTCCTCCTACGCTCTCCTCCACCATCGGCAACCCCTCCCCTCAGCGAGCACACCAGCACCCCGCGACAGCGACAACTGCAACGAAAACGACGACAACAACAACAACGGAATCAACACCAAGGTACCTAACTTTACCGTGCGATTTCTCTCTCAATTCTTGTTCGTTTTTAGATTCGTAAATTCGTGTAGAAAGCCCACATGACCCTCTTCGAGATCCCCCAGGTGGATTTTGACATGGCCATCCAACTTGCTTGAAAAATCGAGACGAAGTTGGAGAAAAACTACTTTTCTGGAATATTAAAAAATGTTTTAAAATACCAACTTGTCGGCCACTTTTCTTTCTGTACAATAGGATTTTGTAGAAACAAATTAAAGACAGTCAAATACAACATAACTAAGATTGTAAAGCACCTTCTGGATTCACTTTTCATCTAGTGTGTAAAAAGTTACACGTAGTTAAAGTTCTCAAAAAAATGTAAAATTCTGTTTTCAAAAAGTAGAAAAACACCTCGATACGGCGTCCATCCCGACAAAACGGGCGACGTGGCCGCGTACTATACGCATCGAAAGGCGCGTATGTATGTTGTCGACGTGTGGGAACTGACAAAATCCAATTTTGTTGCATATGCGCGATGAAATCAGTGCGTATCCGTCGAGATACCCCCATATCGACCCTTTGCAAATTAAGTCACAACTTCGTGTACACTCATCAAATTGCGACGAAACTTATGCCATTGGACTCGAAATAATTTTCTGGTCCTGTGAGCCAAGTTTGGTTCAATTCTGAGAAGGTTGACTGGGACGCCATTTTGGCGTGCCCACAATCCTACTCAACAGGCGATTTTGTGCATGGCCCACCGGAATCCAAAATTGAACATACCGTTGGGTTTGTCTCATCAAAACAAATCCGTAGACATATATTTTGATGACTTTAGAGACCGTAGGTTCTGGCACGTATTTTGGTGCAAAGCGGGTCCAACGACGGACATCGTTTTGACCCGAAATTACGATGTAACTCTGTTAGACATTGGATGGGAAGAACAGTTCCTTAACGTATGGGTCCTTTATGCACTTTCCTATTACTGATCTTGCTGGCCTCTGACATTCGAGGAATGTTATGCTTTGAGGTCCCTGGTATCCTTATGGGACCATACCTGAGATTACTGCTCCTAAGCCAGATGCCCATGCGTTGGAGGTTTGTTCTTAACTGCATGAACACAGTAGTACGGTTAGATTACCTTATTATTGTCTTGTCACTTATTTTCTTTGTGACATATTTTGTATTCAGTATTTATGGCATGTTCTTCCTGTATCTTGTTACGTTCCTCTGAGGACCTGGTTATCTCTCCAGGTGTGTGCTTCTGTGATATTGCAGGTATTTTAGCCGAGGTCGTAATCTTCTCCATCCGTTCGAAGATGATTGCACTTGGCTCGTCTTGTTACTTCATCTATTCATTCTTGTACATTTTATTTGATATAGTTGGTAGTGGACCTTGTCTCCGCCCAAGTTTTGTACAAATTATAATTCTGTGTTGATTCCTATTTTATATTGGTTCTTTTATTATGGATGAAATTAGTATCATGGATTACTGTATTTCACAGCTTATGCGTACATACGATGGTTCCATATATTGGAGTATACTTCGTATGTATGTAGCTGGCATGGATACGTACCTAGTCCTAAGTATTTTAGGACTGGGGCGTTACATGTTTTTGTGGTGGCCCATGCAGGTCGAGTTTGTCACTTCGGTTACGTTACTGTACCGATGTGAACCTGCAACATAGGATTAGAATCTAGGAATCTCATCCATACAGTTTGACCTCTTCCCTTGGCTTCAAATTCTGAACTCTCGTTCGACTTCCTTGAATTGCATCTTGCTTGATTCCTTTCTACCGTTGATTCTTATTTTCGTGCTTAGTGTCAACTAGAAAGATGACTACACTAGTATATGCTCATAGGTCAAATACATGGCTAGAATGATTATATTGGCAATTGGAATACATTTAAGACTCTAATTTTAAGTTTAAAAGGTTTTTTTTTAAAAGTATGATTTAATGATTGGTAATTTGTAAAGCAGGATATTACCAAAGAAAGTTTAATCTTAAGATTTCTAAATATTAAACACCATAGGATTGATACTACAGGGAAGAAAAAAAAAATAGCTAGAATCTTTCTACCATTGATTTAAGAAATTGATTGGATTTTTGAGTTTTGATATTTAGAATTATGGAGTTATAGTTATACATCTTTGAACAAATATAAAATTGATTTAGTTTTTTTGAGTTGTGATATCTATGATTTATTGGGTTATAGTTATACACCTTTGAACAGTTATAAATTGGGTTTGAAAACGATCTTAGATTTCAAATGCGGTTGTAGAAATTATTTAAATTTGAGTCTTACAACTTACGATTTTTGTGTTTAGTAAATTTTGAATTTTTAAGTGGAAGTAATGATGGTGAATTTTGGTTTAAAATATTTGAAAGTCATGAAAACGATTTTTGAATTTTTTTTATTTTTTATTTTAAATTGTGTCCTATAATGGAGGATTTACAAATCTATTTAGATTTTTGGTAAAAAAAAATTATAAATAATAAGATTTTTGAAAATTTAGTTTAATGTTGGATTGCTAATATTACAAAATTTTTGGAAATAAAATAAAATAAAAATATATTAATGATGTGATAAGGTTGTTTTGGTTGATCAAATAAAGCTACCATTTAAAAGTTGTGATTATGTTAGAATGACTTAGTATGAATAGAAGTTATAATTGATGAGTGCATTAAAATATTAAGCTAAAAATTTGAGATTGCTTTGTAATGTGCTAGAGATTTTTATCTGGGGAGCTATTAATTTTTGTAGAGTTTTAAAGTTATGTTTGATTATGGATATTTTAAATATAGATTCATGATTTATGAACTCTTGAGTTTAAAAGTTGAAGTAAAAATGTTAAATTTTAAAAAAGTCAGTAGTAACATGATAAAAATTTGCTTTGAGATTTATGAAAGTGATTTAAATTTTTTTTTCATGATAAATTTGAACGGCTTGGAGTGAATACAAATTATGGTGGGTTATTTTTGAAAATTTTATTAAGAAACTTTTGAAGGAAACTTGAGTTAAAATCTTAATGGGAGGCCATCAAGATAGCTCTAATAAGATAGATGTATAACGCCCCAGAACCAGAATACTGGAGAACGGTGGCATACATAGCCAGCTACGTATATTGAAATAGAATCTACCTCGCTATACGGTCACGGCTGTCTAGATATATGCGGGTTTAACTACAAGCCATCAGTCTCTTATGGTCATGAACAAGCCTATTGTCTCAATCTCAAGCAAGTAATAACAGTTACAAGATGTCAGAACACCAAATATACAATAGTAAGGCATCCCATACATTACATATTTGGATGATCATGAAGCTAGTCATACAAAATATGAAGACTAGCAAGAGTTTCAGTCATACATGATCAACCCTACAATTTGTTCATCATGCTATAGCCCGTAGGCAGACAGTAAGTAAAGTGCAATCGAGCTAACACGTGCTCGTCGGCTAAACGCCTCAAAAGAATATTTTTACAATAGAGTGGGAGAGCAAAATAAAACTCACTCGTTGCCAGGGTTACGCCTGGTGGTCACCATCTGACTAGAAGGTAGGGAGATCCTCCGGGGCCGCTCCGGTATCTGGCCATACAAAATCAGCTGGGTCAGATCCCAGAAAGAGCAAGTGCCACAAAGGAGGCTTCACTTAAGAACTAAAACTAGCAATTAGCACAAAGCATAACTTTATAATAAAAGACTGGAAATATGGAAAATCATGATGATATACGATAAGATAACCATGGGACTATTCAGATAACCAAGTTACAACCCGTAAACCAAACAAGGACCGGGGTTATAACCCTTCATCTGAACGGAACTTTGTTTCCCACCATTTATCGATAAAATAAGCACAATCATTCAGGTCATGCTAACGATCTTGTACAGGATTATGACAAAACTAGACTGGGTAGACTCCATCCAATCAATCATGGCCAAACATTGAGTACGGCTTGATACTTTAACTAACTAGGGTTATCACAGGCCTAATTACTAGCAAGATGCAATGAGATTGTTCCACAGCCACAAGCCCTGCAGACCATCCAGGCTATCTGGACGTAATTACAGGTTGAAGTCATGTGGGTACATCGTCCAGGAAACGCATGTATCCTTAGGTAGCTTGAAAGGTGCAACACATGACAGTGTGCTGGAAATGTGCCCTACTCGACGGCAGGCTACAGATCCCATGATGGGGTGCCCAGATAACGGTATTGTCTGTAGCTGGAAAATCTCTTCATGACTACTGTATTATTCTAGTTATTAGCCTTAGTCAGTTTAAGTAGGTACCCCTGACCGTGGTACTCAGGGGTCCATGCCCTAGACATGATGCGAGACAATACTGGTTCACTTGTATAAACACAATCGTACAATGTGTCCAGGCAATTCATTCTTGTCATGTCATGCTAGCCGTCGTAACAGCTTCCAATAGTTCCCATCAGGCTTACTTGTCATGTCTCGTCATGTCACATCATGTCAGCTACTTGTCATACCATGCCATGTACAGTTATCATTCCAGTCATATTAAATAAATTCGTGATTATCAAGTTCGTGACAAAAGGCGTAAGGATATAAAAGGGTAATGGTGTACGCCATAGGGACTCAAAGTCTCTACGTGGGAAAGACTACGCTAGGCCTAAGAGACCCCGAGTGTAAAACAGCTCTACGCGGGCAAGACCTAAGGATAGGCAGCTCTACGCGAACTAGAGAGCAGGTGGGTGGGATTCTACGCGAACAAGCGCTTTACGCTTGCAAAGCCGCATACGGGCAAGACTCTACGCGAGCAAACGCTTTACGCTAGCGCAGCTCTACGCGAGCAAGCACTCCACCCAAGCGGAGTAGCCCCTGCGTAGAGTTCGAATGAACTCGGCGTAGAAGCGATTACGCTGGCACGCAAATGCGTGTGCGTAAAGGGTAATTAATATGCGGACACGTAAAACGTGTGCGTAAAAACTAAATACTACGCTAGCACGAAAGAACATGTGTGTAAAACTGTATCTTCTTTCCAAGGCCGGTACAAGCAGGCGTAAAAGCTCAAGAAAGCCTCATCTCGGTCGAGTCTCGGTAAAATTTAGCCATTCAAGAGCCAAACATGCATAAAATCAAAATTCCCACCACATGGAACTCCCCATTTCGAAAACAACCAAGTCCAGTAGATCAAAACCATGAAGATCAATAATACTAAAACTCAGATCTACATGAAATGAGCCACGAAAATTAAATATGCTAAGTACTAAAGTGTCTTAGAATCTCGTGAGGAAGACAATGGAACAACAAAATTTGAGTTCCTCCATGAAGCAAGTTGCACTTGCCTACTGCGGGTGGTCGGTAGAGAAATGAAGAAGGAAGAAGAGTAGTAATGGAAAATGAATGAGGAGAGAGAAGGGTTGTTGGGTTAATAAATGGGGGATGGTGGTAGGTAGGGGTTTGCATACTAACTCAAACCAAACCCAACCAGATCGAACCCAACCTTACCCGAACCAAGCAAACCGAAATGCCAAAATAAACCATGCAATGAGACATGCAATATGAGTCAAAATATGTACACGTATACCAAAAATATGTAATACGACCTACGGACGTTACAACTCTACCCACCTTAAAAGAATTCCGTCCTCGAAATTTAATTAAGAGGCTAGAGAGGTCAAGCAAGCTACACTAATCATAGGCAAGATATAACTAAGTAATCAATCATGCAAGTAAGGAATCGAAGGCATGAGGCATCAGGGAAACATTATACCTCACGAGTCAAACAGGTCGGGATATCGCGATTGGATGTCATCGTCACGCTCCCACGTTGACTCACCCAAAGAGTGATGACCCTAAGCAACACGGACTAACTTGATAGTCTTGTTCTTGAGTATCTTCTCTCTTTGGTCCAATATAGATACGGGTCTCTCCTCATACGAAAGGTTGGTACCAACAACCAATTCTGAATGATCAAGGACATGACTCGGATCTGGGATATACCGTCGTAATTGGGATACATGGAAGACATCATGCACCTCACGCAACGACGGCGGGAGAGCGAGACGATAGGACACATCTCCTATTCGCTCTAGAATGTCGAATGGCCCGATATACCTAGGACTAAGCTTTCCTCGTACGCCGAAATGAATGACGCCACGGGTAGGCGAGATCCTGAGGAATACATGGTCGTCGACAGAAAATTCAAGGGGACGCCTATGAGAATCGGCCCAATGACACTGGCGATCCTGTGCAACTCGAAGATAATCTCTGACTTGTCTGACCACCTCAATAGTTCGGGTTACCATCTCGGAACCAAGCATTTGCCTCTCGCCGATATCATTCCAAGCTAAAGAAGATCTGCACTTCCTACCATACAGTACCTCGAACGGTGCCATCTGGATACTGGCCTGGAAACTGTTGTTATACGAGAACTCCACCAGGTGCAGGTAATCTTTCCACGAACCACCGAAGTCGAGTGTACAAGATCTTAACATATCTTCCAAGGTTCGTATGGTACGCTTTGACTGACCATTTGTCTGCGGATGATAAGCTGAGCTAAACTAGAGGTGAGTTCCCAAACTCTCTTGCAGACTACGCCAAAAGTGCGACGTAAATCTTGAATCTCTATCCGAGCTAATACTGAATGGTACACCATAAAATCTGACGATCTTCCTGAGGTACATCTCTGCAAGCTGATCCGTCGACTAACCAACCCTGAAAGGAAGAAAATAAGCTATCTTGGTGAGTCTGTCGACTATAACCCAGATAGCATCTCTTCCAGCTGGGGATCTAGGTAATCCCGTTACAAAATCCATGGTAATGTGCTCCCATTTCCATTCTGGGATCGACAAAGGTTGAAGAAGTCCAGCCAGTCTATGATGTTCAGCTTTAACTTGTTGGCAAACTAAATATTGAAAGACAAATCGGGTTATCTCCCTCTTCATACCATTCCACCAAAAATGCTGCCGGACATCACAATACATCTTCGTACCACCCGGATAAATTGAATACTGAGAACTATGAGCTTCTGCCATGATCTCCTGTCTGATATCACCACTAGGTACACAAAGATGCCTCCCATGTCGAAGTGTATCGTCCTCGTGGATACATAACTCTGGTCTTTGTCCTACCTCACACTCTGCTCTGAGCCGCTGAAGCTTAGAATCTGTTGACTGAGCTAACCTGATCCTATCAACTATACTGGACTGAACTTGCAGACTGGCCATCAATGCTACATTGGTAGGAAGGGAAACTTCTATACCCATCTTCTAAAGATCTGCTAACAACTCTGGTTGTGCTGTTAGAAAATAAACTTCGGCTCTCCTGCTCAATGCATCTGCAACAACGTTGGCCTTCCCAGGATGATACCGCAGGTTGATGTCATAATCCATAAGTAGTTCTAGCCATCTCCTCTGATGCATGTTAAGATCCTTCTGGGTGAACACATACTTCAAGCTCTTGTGGTCGGTGAAAACCTCTACCCTATCTCCATACAAGTAGTGTCTCCAAAGCTTAAGTGCAAACACTACTGCTGCCAGTTCCAAGTCGTGGGTCGGGTAATTTCTCTCATGATCATGAAGTTGACGTGACGTATAAGCTATTACCTTCCCATGCTGCATCAAAACATATCCCAAACCTCTGTCTGAAGCATCACAATACACTGAGAATCCCCCGGTCCCATCTAGAAGTGTGAGAATGGGTGCCGTCATCAAGCCTCGCTTCAATTTCTCAAAAGATTCATGACATTCTGCTGTCCAAGCAAACTGCACATCCTTGCGGGTCAACTGGGTCATAGGTGCTAAAATCCGTGCAAAGTCCAAAACAAATTACCGGTAGTAGTCGGCCAAGCTAAGAAAACTGCAAACTTCTGCAACGGTACTGGGTACTGGCCACGTCTCAATAGCCACGATCTTCTGGGGATCCACTTCTACTCCTTTTCTGGTGATGATATGACCCAAGTATGAAATGTGATCGAGCCGAAACTCACATTTACTGAACTTTGCATACAATTGGTGCTCTCTGAGAATCTGAAGAACCACACGGAGATGCTGCTCATGCTCCACTTCACTCTTGCTGTAGACCAGGATGCCATCTATGAACACAATCACGAATTGATCCAAATAAGGCATGAAGATACGATTCATGAGGTCCATGAATACAGCTGGCACATTGGTTGCTCCAAATGGCATAACAAGGAACTTCCAATGCCTATATCTAGATCTGAAAGCCGTCTTCGGGATGTCCTGCTCTCTAACTCTGATCTGATGGTATCCTAACCGCAAGTCAGTCTTTGAAAATACAGATGCCCCTTTGAGTTGATCAAACAAGTCATCTATCATCGGGAGAGGATATCTGTTCTTGATTGTCACTGAGTTCAATGTACGATAGTTAACACATAATCTGGACGTACCATCCTTCTTTTTCACAAGAAGCATCGGGGCTCCCCAAGGCGATCCACTAGCACGGATGAATCCCTTGGTCCTGAGTTCTTCAATCATCTTATATAAAATCTCCAATTCTGACGGCGCCAATCGGTAGACTCTCTCTGACACTGGGGCTGACCCGGGGATCAAGCCTATGGTGAACTCGATCTCTCTCTCTGGTGGCATACCTGGAAGCTCTTCGGGGAAGACATCGGGAAACTCTTCTACAATTCTGGGAAATTGGACTGCCGCTGCAACTACCATCCGGAATGCTGGAGGAGAAGGCTCTATTCCGCCTCGAAAAAATAAAAACTCTGGATCACCAGGAATACTAAAAATAATCTTACCGATATTGCAATCTATTCTAGCATACTGGTCCCTCAACCAATCCATCCCTAAGACCATATCATAATCGGCCATCGGGAATTCTATCACCCTAGCAGAAAACTTTCTACCGCTAACTACGATCTGACACGAGGAAATCACTCTATCTACTCCCACAAGTTCATTACCAGTAAGTATATTGAGCCTTACTGATAATGAATCGGGCTCCAGTCCTATTCGTGTCGCGAATCGTGCAGACATAAATGAATGCGATGCACCAGAATCAAATAATGCTGATGCTGGAAAGGAGTTGACGAGAATAGTACCTGCCACTACCTCACCTGATGCTAACTCCTCCTCCACGGTCAAAGCCATCACTTGACTGTGTCCTCTGGGTGTTGGTCCCCTCTGCTGGAAACCTCTCTGGCGATTCTGGGTCTGAGCTTGGACTTGTGCATACTGCTGGGGTTCTGCTACTGAAATACTTGGGCCTGAGACGGTAAGGGCCTCGGAAATGGGTACTGCTGCTGCTTCTGAACTGGTACTGGGGCTGGCCCCTAACTGAGGGACTAGAAAAGGTTGATAAAGATGAACTCCCCCTATTCAGGCAGTTTCCAACCCTATGGTCCGGTGCCCCACAAACCAAGCACAAACCCTGTGCTCTGCGACATTCTGACACCACGTGTCCTGACTTCCCACAATGATTGCAGCCCAATGCGGAAGACTGCTTCTGCTGCTGTGGTTGGGGATATGTCGGGGTCGAATGCTGAATCGACGTAACGGAAGCCGCCCGTCTCGGAGCTCCAATGGTCAAAGCCCTAGCTACCGGGACTGGTGCTGAAGACTGGTTCATCTGGCCGTAAGACCTCTTCCGACTTCTGGTTCGGTCCACAATCCTCTAGGAGGTATACTCATGCTTCCTAGCTGCTCTCAATACTGCATCGAAGGTCTGATGTTCGAACTGCTCCACTGTCAGCAAAATCTCCAGGTGCAGTCCCTGCTGGAACTGCTGAGCTCTGTCGAACTCGGTCGCCACCAAGGTGGGAGCAAACCGACTAAGCCTGGAGAACTCGGTCGCATATCCATCGACCGTCCTGCCCATCTGCTTCAAGTCGGTACACCTCGTCTGTAGATCATACCAAGCTACAGCGTCAAAATACTTGGTCTGGAATCTCTCACAGAATACTGTCCATACAACAGGTGCCCTCAATCCAACGGCATACGCCGCCCACTAGTTGCGGGCTAGATCCAATAACTGCAGGCGCACCACGACCACCTTCTCGTCTTCTGGGGTCCTGGCTGCTTCTAGAATAACCTCAGTATCCTGCAGCCAAGCATTTGCGGCAATAGCATCTTCGCTACCATCGAAGAAGGGAGGGTTCAAATGCTGGAAACTGTTGGCCTCACTGTTACCTTGATGACCACCTCTGTGCAAAGCATCTTGTACTGTCTGGTGTAGTGCATCACCTCGACGATCATGTGATGCAAGCAACTCCATGATGAGTCCAACCAAGACTCCATCATCCTGTCTCGTAGGCTGGGCTGGCTGTACTGGGGGTTCTGGATCTCCGAAAAGCATGACTCGGAAAGCTGCTCCTGAGTGCTGAGCTTGATCCTCTTATTACGGGAGTACTCGTTGAGCTCCTTTCGGTTGATTGGCAGGTCCAGGAACAGTGCCGCTGAAGAAGATGACACAGGAAACAATAAGGAAGGACCAGGACAGATCAAAGATACAAGCATGTGATCAGGTCAAGATTTTAGGGATCTAGAGGATACGAGTAGAGATCAAGGGTGAGTGCTGATTGAGACATATATTCGGTAAACCCTCACATATCTTGATTCACAAGACCTGCATGGACTACCACTTAAACCATGTAACACCCCAGAACCAGAATACTGGAGAACGGGGGCATACATAGCCAGTTACGTATATTGTAATGGAATCTACCTCGCTATACGGTCACGACTGTCTAGATACATGAGGGTTTAACTACAAGCCATCAGTCTCTTATAGTCATGAACAAGTCTATTGTCTCAATCTCAAGCAAGTAATAACAGTTACAAGATGTCAGAACACCAAATATACAATAGTAAGGCGTTCCATACATTACATATTTGGATGATCATGAAGCTAGTCATACAATATGAAGACTAGCAAGAGTTTCGGTCATACATGATCAACCCTAGGATTTGTTTATCATGCTACAGCCCGTAGGCAGACAGTAAGTAAAGTGCAATCGAGCTAACACGTGCTCGTCGGCTAAACGCCTATAAAAGAATATTTTTACAAAAGAGTGGGAGAGTAAAATAAAACCCACTCGTTGCCAGGGTTATGCCTGGTGGTCACCATCTGGTTGGAAGGTAGGGAGATCCTCCGGGGCCGCTCCGGTATCTGGCCATACAAAACCGGCTGGGTCAGATCCCAGAAAGAGCAAGTGCCACAAAGGAGGCTTCACTTAAGAACTAAAACCAACAATTAGCACAAAGCATAACTTTATAATAAAAGACTGAAAATATGAAAAATCATGATGATATACGATAAGATAACCATGAGACTATTCAGATAACCAAGTTACAACCCGTAAACCAAACAAGGACCGGGATTGTAACTCATCATCTGAACGGAACTTGGTTTTCCACCATTTATCGATAAAGTAAGCACAAGCATTCAGGTCATGCCAACGATCTTGTACAGGATCAGGACAAGACTAGACTGGGGTAGACTCCATCTAATCAATCACGGCCAAGCAATGAGTACGGCTTGATACTTTAACTAACTAGGGTTATTACAGGCCTAATTACTAGCAAGATACAATGAGATTGTTCCACAGCCACAAGCCCTGCAGACCATCCAGGCTATCGGGACGCAATTAGGGGTTGAATTCATGTCGGTACATCGTCCAGGAAACGTATGTATCCTTAGGTAGCTTGAAAGGTACAACACATGACAGTGTGCTGGAAATGTGTCCTACTCGACGGCAGGCTACAGATCCCATGATGGGGTGCCCAGATAACGGGATTGTCTGTAGCTGGAAAATCTCTTCATGACTACTGTATTATTCTAGTTATTAGCCTTAGTCAGTTTAAGTAGGTACCCCTGACCGTGGTACTCAGGGGTCCATGCCCTAGACATGATGCGAGACAATACTGGTTCACTTGTATAAACACAATCGTACAATGTGTCCAGGCAATTCATTCTTGTCATGTCATGCTAGCCGTCGTAACAGCTTCCAATAGTTCCCATCAGGCTTACTTGTCATGTCTCGTCATGTCACATCATGTCAGCTACTTATCATACCATGCCATGTACAATTATCATTCCAGTCATATTAAATAAATTCGTGATTATCAAGTTCGTGACAAAAGGCGAAAGGATATAAAAGGGTAATGGTGTACGCCATAGGGACTCAAAGTCTCTACGTGGAAAAGACTACGCTAGGCCTAAGAGACCCCGAGTGTAAAACAGCTCTACGCGGGCAAGACCTAAGGATAGGCAGCTCTACGCGAACTAGAGAGCAGGTGGGTGGGATTCTACGCGAAAAAAGCGCTTTACGCTAGCAAAGCCGCATGCGGGCGAGACTCTACGTGAGCAAACGCTTTACGCTAGCGGAGCTCTACGCGAGCAAGCACTCCACCCAAGCGGAGTAGCCCCTGCGTAGAGTTCGAATGAACTCGGCGTAGAAGCGATTACGCTGGCACGTAAATACGTGTGCGTAAAGGGTAATTAATACGCGGGCACGTAAAACGTGTGCGTAAAAACTAAATACTACGCTAGCACGAAAGAACGTGTGCATAAAACTGCATCTTCTTTCCAAGGCCGGTACAAGCAGGCGTAAAAGCTCAAGAAAGCCTCATCTCTGTCGAGTCTCGGTAAAATTTAGCCATTCAAGAGCCAAACATGCGTAAAATCAAAATTCCCACCACATGGAACTCCCCATTTCGAAAACAACCAAGTCCAGTAGATCAAAACCATGAAGATCAATAATACAAAAACTCAGATCTACATGAAATGAGCCGCGAAAATTAAACATGCTAAGTACTAAAGTGTCTTAGAATCTCGTGAGGAAGACAATGGAACAACAAAATTTGAGTTCCTCCATAAAGCAAGTTTTACTTGCCTACTGCGGGTGGTCGGTGGAGAAATGAAGAAGGAAGAAGAGTAGTAATGGGAAATGAATGAGGAGAGAGAAGGGTTGTTGGGTTAATAAATAGAGGATGGTGGTAGGTAGGGGTTTGCATACTAACTCAAACCAAACCCAACCAGATCGAATCCAACCTTACCCGAACCAAGCAAACCGAAATGCCAAAATAAACCATGCAATGAGACATGCAATATGAGTCAAAATACGTACACATATACCAAAAATATGTAATACGACCTACGGGCGTTACAACTCTATCCACCTTAAAAGAATTTCGTCCTCGGAATTTAATTAAGAGGCTAGAGAGGTCAAGCAAGCTACACTAATCACAGGCAAGATATAACTAAGCAATCAATCATGCAAGTAAGGAATCGAAGGCATGAGGCATCAGAGAAACATTATACCTCACGAGTCAAACAGGTCGGGATATCGCGATCGGATGTCATCGTCACGCTCCCACGTTGACTCACCCAAAGAGTGATGACCCCAAGCAACACGGACTAACTTGATAGTCTTGTTCTTGAGTATCTTCTCTCTTTGGTCCAATATAGATACGGGTCTCTCCTCATACGAAAGGTTGGTACCAACAACCAATTCTGAATGATCAAGGACATGACTCGGATCTGGGATATACCGTCGTAATTAGGATACATGGAAGACATCATGCACCTCACGCAACGACGGCGGGAGAGCGAGACGATAGGACACATCTCCTATTCGCTCTAGAATGTCGAATGGCCCGATATACCTAGGACTAAGCTTTCCTCGTACGCCAAAATGAATGACGCCACGGGTAGGCGAGATCCTGAGGAATACATGGTCGTCGACAGAAAATTCAAAGGGACGCCTATGAGAATCGGCCCAATGACACTGGCGATCCTGTGCAACTCGAAGATAATCTCTGACTTGTCTGACCACCTCAATAGTTCGGGTTACCATCTCGGGACCAAGCATTTGCCTCTCGCCGATATCATTCCAAGCTAAAGAAGATCTGCACTTCCTACCATACAGAACCTCGAACGGTGCCATCTGGATACTGGCCTGGAAACTGTTGTTATACGAGAACTCCACCAGGTGCAGGTGATCTTTCCACGAACCACCGAAGTCGAGTGTACAAGATCTCAACATATCTTCCAAGGTTCGTATGGTACGCTTTGACTGACCATTTGTCTACGGATGATAAGCTGAGCTAAACTAGAGGTGAGTTCCCAAACTCTCTTGCAGACTACGCCAAAAGTGCGACGTAAATCTTGAATCTCTATCCGAGCTAATACTGAATGGTACACCGTAAAATCTGACGATCTTCCTGAGGTACATCTCTGCAAGCTGATCCGTCGACTGACCAACCCTGAAAGGAAGAAAATAAGCTACCTTGGTGAGTCTGTCGACTATAACCCAGATAGCATCTCTTCCAGCTGGGGATCTAGGTAATCCCGTTACAAAATCCATGGTAATGTGCTCCCATTTCCATTCTGGGATCGACAAAGGTTGAAGAAGTCCAGCCAGTCTCTGATGTTCAGCTTTAACTTGTTGGCAAACTAAATATTGAAAGACAAATTGGGTTATCTCCCTCTTCATACCATTCCACCAAAAATGCTGCCGGACATCACAATACATCTTCGTACCACCCGGATAAATTGAATACTGAGAACTATGAGCTTCTGCCATGATCTCCTGTCTGATATCATCACTAGGTACACAAAGATGCCTCCCATGTCGAAGTGTATCGTCCTCGTGGATACATAACTCTGGTCTTTGTCCTACCTCACACTCTGCTCTGAGCCGCTGAAGCTTAGAATCTGTTGACTGAGCTAACCTGATCCTATCAACTATACTGGACTGAACTTGCAGACTGGCCATCAATGCTACATTGGTAGGAAGGGAAACTTCTATACCCATCTTCTAAAGATCTGCTAACAACTCTGGTTGTGCTGTTAGAAAATAAACTTCGGCTCTCCTGCTCAATGCATCTGCAACAACGTTGGCCTTCCCAGGATGATACCGCAGGTTGATGTCATAATCCATAAGTAGTTCTAGCCATCTCCTCTGATGCATGTTAAGATCCTTCTGGGTGAACACATACTTCAAGCACTTGTGGTCGGTGAAAATCTCTGCCCTATCTCCATACAAGTAGTGTCTCCAAAGCTTAAGTGCAAATACTACTGCTGCCAGTTCCAAGTCGTGGGTCGGGTAATTTCTCTCATGATCACGAAGTTGACGTGACGTATAAGCTATTACCTTCCCATGCTGCATCAAAATATATCCCAAACCTCTGTCTGAAGCATCACAATACACTGAGAATCCCCCGGTCCCATCTAGAAGTGTAAGAATGGGTGCCGTCATCAAGCCTCGCTTCAATTTCTCAAAAGATTCATGACATTCTGCTGTCCAAGCAAACTGCACATCCTTGCGGGTCAACTGGGTCATAGGTGCTAAAATCCGTGCAAAGTCCAAAACAAATTACCGGTAGTAGTCGGCCAAGCTAAGAAAACTGCAAACTTCTGCAACGGTACTGGGTACTGGCCACGTCTCAATAGCCACGATCTTCTGGGGATCCACTTCTACTCCTTTTCTGGTGATGATATGACCCAAGTATGAAATGTGATCGAGCCGAAACTCACATTTACTGAACTTTGCATACAATTGGTGCTCTCTGAGAATCTGAAGAACCACACGGAGATGCTGCTCATGCTCCACTTCACTCTTGCTGTAGACCAGGATGCCATCTATGAACACAATCACGAATTGATCCAAATAAGGCATGAAGATACGATTCATGAGGTCCATGAATACAGCTGGCACATTGGTTGCTCCAAATGGCATAACAAGGAACTCCCAATGCCTATATCTAGATCTGAAAGCCGTCTTCGGGATGTCCTGCTCTCTAACTCTGATCTGATGGTATCCTAACCGCAAGTCAGTCTTTGAAAATACAGATGCCCCTTTGAGTTGATCAAACAAGTCATCTATCCTCGGGAGAGGATATCTGTTCTTGATTGTCACTGAGTTCAATGTACGATAGTTAACACATAATCTGGACGTACCATCCTTCTTTTTCACAAGAAGCATCGGGGCTCCCCAAGGCGATCCACTAGCACGGATGAATCCCTTGGTCCTGAGTTCTTCAATCATCTTATATAACATCTCCAATTCTGACGGCGCCAATCGGTAGACTCTCTCTGACACTGGGGCTGACCCGGGGATCAAGCCTATGGTGAACTCGATCTCTCTCTCTGGTGGCATACCTGGAAGCTCTTCGGGGAAGACATCGGGAAACTCTTCTACAATTCTGGGAAATTGGACTGCCGCTGCAACTACCATCCGGAATGCTGGAGGAGAAGGCTCTATTCCGCCTCGAAAAAATAAAAACTCTGGATCACCAGGAATACTAAAAATAATCTTACCGATATTGCAATCTATTCTAGCATACTGGTCCCTCAACCAATCCATCCCTAAGACCACATCATAATCGGCCATCGGGAATTCTATCACCCTAGCAGAAAACTTTCTACCGCTAACTACGATCTGACACGAGGAAATTACTCTATCTACTCCCACAAGTTCATTACCAGTAAGTATATTGAGCCTTACTGATAATGAATCGGGCTCCAGTCCTATTCGTGTCGCGAATCGTGCAGACATAAATGAATGCGATGCACCAGAATCAAATAATGCTGATGCTGGAAAGGAGTTGACGAGAATAGTACCTGCCACTACCTCACCTGATGCTAACTCCTCCTCCACGGTCAAAGCCATCACTTGACTGTGTCCTCTGGGTGTTGGTCCCCTCTGCTGGAAACCTCTCTGGCGATTCTGGGTCTGAGCTTGGACTTGTGCATACTACTGGGGTTCTGCTACTGAAATACTTGGGCCTGAGACGGCAAGGGCCTCGGAAATGGGTACTGCTGCTGCTTCTGAACTGGTACTGGGGCTGGCCCCTAACTGAGGGACTAGAAAAGGTTGATAAAGATGAACTCCCCCTATTCAGGCAGTTTCCAACCCTATGGTCCGGTGCCCCACAAACCAAGCACAAACCCTGTGCTCTGCGACATTCTGACACCACGTGTCCTGACTTCCCACAATGATTGCAGCCCAATACGGAAGACTGCTTCTGCTGCTGTGGTTGGGGATATGTCGGGGTCGAATGCTGAATCGACGTAACGGAAGCCGCCCGTCTCGGAGCTCCAATGGTCAAAGCCCTAGCTACCGGGACTGGTGCTGAAGACTGGTTCATCTGGCCGTAAGACCTCTTCCGACTTCTGGTTCGGTCCACAATCCTCTAGGAGGTATACTCATGCTTCCTAGCTGCTCTCAATACTGCATCGAAGGTCTGATGTTCGAACTGCTCCACTGTCAGCAAAATCTCCAGGTGCAGTCCCTGCTGGAACTGCTGAGCTCTGTCGAACTCGGTCGCCACCAAGGTGGGAGCAAACCGACTAAGCCTGGAGAACTCGGTCGCATATCCATCGACCGTCCTGCCCATCTGCTTCAAGTCGGTGAACCTCGTCTGTAGATCATACCAAGCTACAGCGTCAAAATACTTGGTCTGGAATCTCTCACAGAATACTGTCCATACAATAGGTGCCCTCAATCCAACGGCATACGCCGCCCACTAGTTGCGGGCTAGATCCAATAACTGCAGGCGCACCACGACCACCTTCTCGTCTTCTGGGGTCCTGGCTGCTTCTAGAATAACCTCAGTATCCTGCAGCCAAGCATTTGCGGCAATAGCATCTTCGCTACCATCGAAGAATGGAGGGTTCAAATGCTGGAAACTGTTGGCCTCACTGTTACCTTGATGACCACCTCTGTGCAAAGCATCTTGTACTGTCTGGTGTAGTGCATCACCTCGACGATCATGTGATGCAAGCAACTCCATGATGAGTCCAACCAAGACTCCATCATCCTGTCTTGTAGGCTGGGCTGGCTGTACTGGGGGTTCTGGATCTCCGAAAAGCATGACTCGGAAAGCTGCTCCTGAGTGCTGAGCTTGATCCTCTTATTACGGGAGTACTCGTTGAGCTCCTTTCGGTTGATTGGCAGGTCCAGGAACAGTGCCGTTGAAGAAGATGACACAGGAAACAATAAGGAAGGACCAGGACAGATCAAAGATACAAGCATGTGATCAGGTCAAGATTTTAGGGATCTAGAGGATACGAGTAGAGATCAAGGGTGAGTGCTGATTGAGACATATATTCGGTAAACCCTCACATATCTTGATTCACAAGACCTGCATGGACTACCACTTAAACCATGTAACACCCCAGAACCAGAATACTGGAGAACGGGGGCATACATAGCCAGTTACGTATATTGTAATGGAATCTACCTCGCTATACGGTCACGACTGTCTAGATACATGAGGGTTTAACTACAAGCCATCAGTCTCTTATAGTCATGAACAAGTCTATTGTCTCAATCTCAAGCAAGTAATAACAGTTACAAGATGTCAGAACACCAAATATACAATAGTAAGGCGTTCCATACATTACATATTTGGATGATCATGAAGCTAGTCATACAATATGAAGACTAGCAAGAGTTTCGATCATACATGATCAACCCTAGGATTTGTTTATCATGCTACAGCCCGTAGGCAGACAGTAAGTAAAGTGCAATCGAGCTAACACGTGCTCGTCGGCTAAACGCCTATAAAAGAATATTTTTACAAAAGAGTGGGAGAGTAAAATAAAACCCACTCGTTGCCAGGGTTATGCCTGGTGGTCACCATCTGGTTGGAAGGTAGGGAGATCCTCCGGGGCCGCTCCGGTATCTGGCCATACAAAACCGGCTGGGTCAGATCCCAGAAAGAGCAAGTGCCACAAAGGAGGCTTCACTTAAGAACTAAAACCAGCAATTAGCACAAAGCATAACTTTATAATAAAAGACTGAAAATATGAAAAATTATGATGATATACGATAAGATAACCATGGGACTATTCAGATAACCAAGTTACAACCCGTAAACCAAACAAGGACCGGGATTGTAACTCATCATCTGAACGAAACTTGGTTTTCCACCATTTATCGATAAAGTAAGCACAAGCATTCAGGTCATGCCAACGATCTTGTACAGGATCAGGACAAGACTAGACTGGGGTAGACTCCATCCAATCAATCACGGCCAAGCAATGAGTACGGCTTGATACTTTAACTAACTAGGGTTATCACAGGCCTAATTACTAGCAAGATACAATGAGATTGTTCCACAGCCACAAGCCCTGCAGACCATCCAGGCTATCGGGATGCAATTAGGGGTTGAATTCATGTCGGTACATCGTCCAGGAAACGCATGTATCCTTAGGTAGCTTGAAAGGTGCAACACATGACAGTGTGCTGGAAATGTGTCCTACTCGACGGCAGGCTACAGATCCCATGATGGGGTGCCCAGATAACGGGATTGTCTGTAGCTGGAAAATCTCTTCATGACTACTGTATTATTCTAGTTATTAGCCTTAGTCAGTTTAAGTAGGTACCCCTGACCGTGGTACTCAGGGGTCCATGCCCTAGACATGATGCGAGACAATATTGGTTCACTTGTATAAACACAATCGTCCACGGTGTCCAGGCAATTCATTCTTGTCATGTCATGCTAGCCATCGTAACAGCTTCCAATAGTTCCCATCAGGCTTACTTGTCATGTCTCGTCATGTCACATCATGTCAGCTACTTATCATACCATGCCATGTACAATTATCATTCCAGTCATATTAAATAAATTCGTGATTATCAAGTTCGTGACAAAAGGCGAAAGGATATAAAAGGGTAATGGTGTACGCCATAGGGACTCAAAGTCTCTACGTGGAAAAGACTACGCTAGGCCTAAGAGACCCCGAGTGTAAAACAGCTCTACGCGGGCAAGACCTAAGGATAGGCAGCTCTACGCGAACTAGAGAGCAGGTGGGTGGGATTCTACGCGAAAAAGCGCTTTACGCTAGCAAAGCCGCATGCGGGCGAGACTCTACGTGAGCAAACGCTTTACGATAGCGGAGCTCTACGCGAGCAAGCACTCCACCCAAGCGGAGTAGCCCCTGCGTAGAGTTCGAATGAACTCGGCGTAGAAGCGATTACGCTGGCACGTAAATATGTGTGCGTAAAGGGTAATTAATACGCGGGCACGTAAAACGTGCGCGTAAAAACTAAATACTACGCTAGCACGAAAGAACGTGTGCATAAAACTGCATCTTCTTTCCAAGGCCGGTACAAGCAGGCGTAAAAGCTCAAGAAAGCCTCATCTCTGTCGAGTCTCGGTAAAATTTAGCCATTCAAGAGCCAAACATGCGTAAAATCAAAATTCCCACCACATGGAACTCCCCATTTCGAAAACAACCAAGTCCAGTAGATCAAAACCATGAAGATCAATAATACTAAAACTCAGATCTACATGAAATGAGCCGCGAAAATTAAACATGCTAAGTACTAAAGTGTCTTAGAATCTCGTGAGGAAGACAATGGAACAACAAAATTTGAGTTCCTCCATGAAGCAAGTTTTACTTGCCTACTGCGGGTGGTCGGTGGAGAAATGAAGAAGGAAGAAGAGTAGTAATGGGAAATGAATGAGGAGAGAGAAGGGTTGTTGGGTTAATAAATGGAGGATAGTGGTAGGTAGGGGTTTGCATACTAACTCAAACCAAACCCAACCAGATCGAACCCAACCTTACCCGAACCAAGCAAACCGAAATGCCAAAATAAACCATGCAATGAGACATACAATATGAGTCAAAATACGTACACATATACCAAAAATATGTAATACGACCTACGGGCGTTACAACTCTATCCACCTTAAAAGAATTCCGTCCTCGGAATTTAATTAAGAGGCTAGAGAGGTCAAGCAAGCTACACTAATCACAGGCAAGATATAACTAAGCAATCAATCATGCAAGTAAGGAATCGAAGGCATGAGGCATCAGAGAAACATTATACCTCACGAGTCAAACAGGTCGGGATATCGCGATCGGATGTCATCGTCACGCTCCCACGTTGACTCACCCAAAGAGTGATGATCCCAAGCAACACGGACTAACTTGATAGTCTTGTTCTTGAGTATCTTCTCTCTTTGGTCCAATATAGATACGGGTCTCTCCTCATACGAAAGGTTGGTACCAACAACCAATTCTGAATGATCAAGGACATGACTCGGATCTGGGATATACCGTCACAATTGGGATACATGAAAGACATCATGCACCTCACGCAACGACGGCGGGAGAGCGAGATGATAGGACACATCTCCTACTCGCTCTAGAATGTCGAATGGCCCGATATACCTATTAGTAAGCTTTCCTCGTACGTCGAAATGAATGACGCCACGGGTAGGCGAGATCCTGAGGAATACATGGTCGTCGACAGAAAATTCAAGGGGACGCCTATGAGAATCGGCCCAATGACACTGGCGATCTTGTGCAACTCGAAGATAATCTCTGACTTGTCTGACCACCTCAATAGTTCGGGTTACCATCTCGGGACCAAGCATTTACCTCTCGCCGATATCATTCCAAGCTAAAGAAGATCTGCACTTCCTACCATACAGTGCCTCGAACGGTGCCATCTGGATACTAGCCTGGAAACTGTTGTTATACGAGAACTCCACCAGGTGCAGGTGATCTTTCCACGAACTATCGAAGTCGAGTGTACAAGATCTCAACATATCTTCCAAGGTTCGTATGGTACGCTTTGACTGACCATCTGTCTGCGGATGATAAGCTAAGCTAAACTAGAGGTGAGTTCCCAATCTTTCTTGCAGACTACGCCAAAAGTGCGACGTAAATCTTGAATCTCTATCCGAGCTAATACTGATTGGAACACCGTAAAATCTGACGATCTTCCTGAGGTATATCTCTGCAAGCTGATCCGTCGACTGACCAACCCTGAAAGGAAGAAAATGAGCTACCTTGGTGAGTCTGTCGACTATAACCCAGATAGCATCTCTTCCATCTGGGGATCTAGGTAATCCCGTTACAAAATCCATGGTAATGTGCTCCCATTTCTATTCTGGGATCGGCAAAGGTTGAAGAAGTCCAGCCAGTCTCTGATGTTTAGCTTTAACTTGTTGGCAAACTAAACATTGAGAGACAAACCGGGTTATCTCCCTCTTCATACCATTCCACCAAAAATGCTGCCGGACATCACAATACATCTTCGTACCACCCGGATGAATCGAATACTGAGAACTATGAGCTTCTGCCATGATCTCCTGTCTGATATCACCACTAGGTACACAAAGATGCCTTCCATGTCGAAGTGTATCATCCTCGTGGATACATAACTCTGGTCTTTGTCCTACCTCACACTCTGCTCTGAGTCGCTGAAGCTTAGAATCTGTTGACTGAGCTAACCTGATCCTATCAACTATACTGGACTAAACTTGCAGACTGGCCATCAATGCTACATTGGTAGGAAGGGAAACTTCTATACCCATCTTCTAAAGATCTGCTAACAACTCTGGTTGTGCTGTTAGAAAATAAACTCCGGCTCTCCTGCTCAATGCATCTGCAACAACGTTGGCCTTCCCAGGATGATACCGCAGGTTGATGTCATAATCCACAAGTAGTTCTAGCCATCTCCTCTGATGCATGTTAAGATCCTTCTGGGTGAACACATACTTCAAGCTCTTGTGGTCGGTGAAAATCTCTACCCTATCTCCATACAAGTAGTGTCTCCAAAGCTTAAGTGCAAACACTACTGCTGCCAGTTCCAAGTCGTGGGTCGGGTAATTTCTCTCATGATCACGAAGTTGACATGACGTATAAGCTATTACCTTCCCATGCTGCATCAAAATATATCCTAAACCTCTGCCTGAAGCATCACAATACACTGAGAATCCTCCGGTCCCATCTGGAAGTGTGAGAATGGGTGCCGTCATCAAGCCTCGCTTTAATTTCTTAAAAGATTTATGACATTCTGCTGTCCAAGCAAACTGTACATCCTTACGGGTCAACTGGGTCATAGGTGCTAAAATCCGTACAAAGTCCAAAACAAATTGTCGGTAGTAGCCGGCCAAGCCAAGAAAATTGCAAACTTCTGCAACGGTACTGGGTACTGGCCACGTCTCAATAGCCACGATCTTCTGGGGATCCACTTCTACTCCTTTTCTGGTGATGATATGACCCAAGTATGAAATGTGATCGAGCCGGAACTCACATTTACTGAACTTTGCATACAATTGGTGCTCTCTGAGATTCTGGAGAACCACACGGAGATGCTGCTCATGCTCCGCTTCACTCTTGCTGTAGACCAGGATGCCGTCTATGAACACAACCACAAATTGATCCAAATAAGGTATGAAGATACGATTCATGAGGTCCATGAATACATCTGGCACATTGGTTGCTCCAAATGGCATAACAAGGAACTCCCAATGCCCATATCTAGATCTGAAAGCCGTCTTCGGGATGTCCTGCTCTCTAACTCTGATCTGATGGTATCCTGACCGCAAGTCAATCTTTGAAAATATGGATGCCCCTTTGAGTTGATCAAACAAGTCATCTATCCTCGGGAGAGGATATCTGTTCTTGATTGTCACTGAGTTCAATGTACAATAGTTAACACATAATCTGGACGTACCATCCTTCTTTTTCACAAGAAGCATCGGGGCTCCCCAAGGCGATCCACTAGCACGGATGAATCCCTTGGTCCTGAGTTCTTCAATCATCTTATATAAAATCTCCAATTCTGACGGCGCTATTTGGTAGACTCTCTCTGACACTGCGGCTGACCCGGGGATCAAGCCTATGGTGAACTCGATCTCTCTCTCTCTGGTGGCATACCTGGAAGCTCTTCGGGGGAGACATCGGGAAACTCTTCTACAATTCTGGGAAATTGGACTGCCGCTGCAACTACCATCCGGAATGCTGGAGGAGAAGGCTCTATTCCGCCTCGAAAAAATAAAAACTCTGGCTCACCAGGAATACTAAAAATAATCTTACCGATATTGTAATCTATTCTAGCATACTGGTCCCTCAACCAATCTATCCCTAAGACCACATCATAATCGGCCATCGGGAATTCTATCAACCTAGCAGAAAACTTTCTACCGCTAACTACGATCTGACACGAGGAAATCACTCTATCTACTCCCACAAGTTCATTACCAGTAAGTATATTGAGCCTTACTGATAATGACTCGGGCTCCAGCCCTATTCTTGTCACAAATCGTGCAGACATAAATGAATGCGATGCACCAGAATCAAATAATGCTGATGCTAGGAAGGAGTTGACGAGAATAATACCTGCCACTACCTCACCTGATGCTAACTCCTCCTCCACGGTCAAAGCCATCACTTGACTATGTCCTCTGGGTGCTGGTCCCCTCTGCTGGAAACCTCTCTGGCGATTCTGGGTCTGAGCTTGGACTTGTGCATACTGTTGGGGGTTCTGCTACTGAAATACTTGGGCCTGAGACGGCAAGGGCCTCGGAAATGGGTACTGCTGCTGCTTCTGAACTGGTTCTGGGGCTGGCCCCTAACTGAGGGACTAGAAAAGGTTGATAAAGATGAACACCCCCTATTCAGGCAGTTTCCAACTCTATGGTCCGATGCCCCACAAACCAAGCACAAACCCTGTGTTCTGCGACATTCTGACACCACGTGTCCTGACTTCCCACAATAATTGTAGCCTAATGTGGAAGACTGCTTCTGCTGCTGTGGTTGGGGATATGTCGGGATCGAATGCTGAATCGACGTAACGGAAGCCGCCCGTCTCGGAGCTCCAATGGTCAAAGCCCTAGCTACCGGGGCTGGTACTGAAGACTGGTTCATCTGGCCGTGAGACCTCTTTCGACTTTCGGTTCGGTCCATAATCCTCTAGGAGGTATACTCATGCTTTCTAGCTGCTCTCAATACTGCATCGAAGGTCTGATGCTCGAACTGCTCCACTGTCAGCAAAATCTCCAGGTGCAGTCCCTGCTGGAACTGCTGAGCTCTGTCGAACTCAGTCGCCACCAAGGTGGGAGCAAACCGACTAAGCCTGGAGAACTCGGTCGCATATCCATCGACCGTCCTGTCCATCTGCTTCAAGTCGGTGAACCTCGTCTGTAGATCATACCGAGCTACAGCGTCAAAATACTTGGTCTGGAATCTCTCACAGAATACTGTCCATACAATAGGTGCCCTTAATCCAACGGCATGCGCCGCCCACTAGCTGCGGGCTAGATCCAATAACTGCAGGCGCACCACGACCACCTTATCGTCTTCTGGGGTCCTGGCTGCTTCTAGAATAACCTTAGTATCCTGCAGCTAAGCATTTGCGACAATAGCATCTTCGCTACCATCGAAGAAGGGAGGGTTCAAACGCTTGAAACTTTTGGCCTCACTGTTACCTTGATGACCACCTCTGTTCAAAGCATCTTGTACTGTCTGGTACAATGTATCACCTCGACGATCATGTGATGCAAGCAACTCCCTGATGAGTCCAACCAAGACTCCATCATCCTATCTCGTAGGCTGGAATGGCTGTACTGGAGGTTCTGGATCTCCGGAAAGCATGACTCGGAAAGCTGCTCCTGAGTGCTGAGCTTGATCCTTTTATTGCGGGAGTACTCGTTGAGCTCCTTTCGGTTGATTGGCAGGTCCAGGAACAGTGCCGCTGAAGAAGACGACACTGGGAACAATAAGGAAGGACCAGGACAGATCAAAGATACAAGCATGTGATCAGGTCAAGATTTCAGAGATTTAGAGGATACAAGTAGAGATCAAGGGTGAGTGCTGATTGAGACATCTATTCGGTAAACCCTCACATATCTTGATTCACAAGACCTGCATGGACTACCACTTAAACCATGTAACACCCCAGAACCAGAATACTGGAGAACGGGGGCATACATAGCCAGTTACGTATATTGTAATGGAATCCACCTCGCTATACGGTCACGACTGTCTAGATACATGAGGGTTTAACTACAAGCCATCAGTCTCTTATAGTCATGAACAAGTCTATTGTCTCAATCTCAAGCAAGTAATAACAGTTACAAGATGTCAGAACACCAAATATACAATAGTAAGGCGTCCTATACATTACATATTTGGATGATCATGAAGCTAGTCATACAATATGAAGACTAGCAAGAGTTTCGGTCATACATGATCAACCCTAGGATTTGTTCATCATGCTACAGCCCGTAGGCAGACAGTAAGTAAAGTGCAATCGAGCTAACACGTGCTCGTCGGCTAAACGCCTATTTTTACAAAAGAGTGGGAGAGCAAAATAAAACCCACGCGTTGCCAGGGTTATGCCTGGTGGTCACCATCTGGTTGGAAGGTAGGAAGATCCTCCGGGGCCGCTCCGGTATCTGGCCATATAAAACCAGCTGGGTCAGATCCCAGAAAGAGCAAGTGCCACAAATGAGGCTTCACTTAAGAACTAAAACCAGCAATTAGCACAAAGCATAACTTTATAATAAAAGACTAGAAATATGAAAAATCATGATGATATACGATAAGATAACCATGGGACTATTCAGATAACCAAGTTACAACCCGTAAACCAAATAAGGACCGGGGTTGTAACCCATCATCTGAACGAAACTTGGTTTTCCACCATTTATCGATAAAGTAAGCACAAGCATTCAGGTCATGCCAACGATCTTGTACAGGATCAGGACAAGACTAGAC
This sequence comes from Iris pallida, assembly GCA_029216955.1. Taxonomy (NCBI): domain Eukaryota; kingdom Viridiplantae; phylum Streptophyta; class Magnoliopsida; order Asparagales; family Iridaceae; genus Iris; species Iris pallida. The sequence goes on from JANAVB010019800.1 coordinate 18,902,735, forward strand.
TGGGGTAGACTCCATCCAATCAATCACGGCCAAGCAATGAGTACGGCTTGATACTTTAACTAACTAGGGTTATCACAGGCCTAATTACTAGCAAGATACAATGAGATTGTTCCACAGCCACAAGCCCTGCAGACCATCCAGGCTATCCGGACGCAATTAGGGGTTGAATTCATGTCGGTACATCGTCCAGGAAACGTATGTATCCTTAGGTAGCTTGAAAGGTGCAACACATGACAGTGTGCTGGAAATGTGCCCTACTCGACGGCAGGCTACAGATCCCATGATGGGGTACCCAGATAACGGGATTGTCTGTAGCTGGAAAATCTCTTCATGACTACTGTATTATTCTAGTTATTAGCCTTAGTCAGTTTAAGTAGGTACCCCTGACCGTGGTACTCAGGGGTCCCTGCCCTAGACATGATGCGAGACAATACTGGTTCACTTGTATAAACACAATCGTCCACGGTGTCCAGGCAATTCATTCTTGTCATGTCATGCTAGCCGTCGTAACAGCTTCCAATAGTTCCCATCAGGCTTACTTGTCATGTCACATCATGTCAGCTACTTGTCATACCATGCCATGTACAATTATCATTCCAGTCATATTAAATAAATTCGTGATTATCAAGTTCGTGACAAAAGGCGTAAGGATATAAAAGGGTAATGGTGTACGCCATAGGGACTCAAAGTCTCTACGTGGGAAAGACTACGCTAGGCCTAAGAGACCCCGAGTGTAAAACAGCTCTACGCGGGCAAGACCTAAGGATATGCAGCTCTACGCGAACTAGAGAGCAGGTGGGTGGGATTCTACGCGAACAAGCGCTTTACGCTAGCAAAGCCGCATACAAGCGAGACTCTACGTGAGCAAACGCTTTACGCTAGCGGAGCTCTACGCGAGTAAGCACTCCACCCAAGCGGAGTAGCCCCTGCGTAGAGTTAGAATGAACTCGGCGTAGAAGCGATTACGCTGGCACGCAAATACGTGTACGTAAAGGGTAATTAATACGCGGGCACGTAAAACGTGTGCGTAAAAACTAAATACTACGCTAGCACGAAAGAACGTGTGCGTAAAACTGTATCTTCTTTCCAACGCCGGTACAAGCAGGCGTAAAAGCTCAAGAAAGCCTCATCTCGGTCGAGTCTCGGTAAAATTTAGCCATTCAAGAGCCAAACATACGTAAAATCAAAATTTCCACCACATGGAACTCCCCATTTCGAAAACAACCAAGTCCAGTAGATCAAAACCATGAAGATCAATAATACTAAAACTCAGATCTACATGAAATGAGCCGCGAAAATTAAACATGCTAAGTACTAAAGTGTCTTAGAATCTCGTGAGGAAGACAATGGAACAACAAAATTTGAGTTCCTCCATGAAGCAAGTTGCACTTGCCTACTGCGGGTGGTCGGTGGAGAAATGAAGAAGGAAGAAGAGTAGTAATGGGAAATGAATGAGGAGAGAGAATGGTTGTTGGGTTAATAAATGGGGGATGGTGGTAGGTAGGGGTTTGCATACTAACTCAAACCAAACCCAACCAGACCGAATCCAACAGAACCCGAACCAAGCAAACCAAAATGTCAAAATAAACCATGCAATGAGACATGCAATATGAGTCAAAATAAGTACACGTATACCAAAAATACGTAATACGACCTACGGGCTTTACAAGATGTACTCCATACTAATTGCCATATCACTCATAACCATGATAATAGTATGTACACAAGTGTTGTTAGTCTTCTACCAAACTATGCGACTGTATCCCAATCTTGACTAACTCGACATTTCCTCATGACCTACTAACCGTTGCGGATTGAATAACGAATTGATCGCTCCTTGACTGTATTCATCTAGAAGACTATCTTCTTACTAGAACTGTGTCCCTAAATTATTATTTAACAGGATTTCTTAATTAATTTTATCTCATGCTTTAAATTGATCTTTTTTATTTTTGTGCATAAATTGTCACCCCATGAACCCCCACTTTCTATTTTTGATCTTTTGGCGTCTCTTACCGTGACTTAGATATTTGGAGTACAACACTAGACTTTTCCTCCCAACAAATTTTATATGTAAGACCTAGACGAGCACACCTTCATGTAGATATATCATGTCCCACTAAAACACGTCTTCTTGTACTCTATTTTCTTGATTCCTGGTCAAAATAGCCAAACTATAACCTCTACCATGACACCAAAATACTTCCTGACTCCAATTAGAGATCCAACCTTAACTCAATTCTGTCGACCCAACATGTGATTGTGTTCTACTAAATTCTTTAATGCTTAAACTTTGTACATTATCTTGATTGCTTGACCCATTGTCTTGTCACGCTACTAGTTTAACTCTTGTAAGTTGGGTAGAATACATGACGATCTAACAAACCCTTTGTCCTTGTGACCCTGTTGATGAGTTTACTTAGACTAGAAATTCAGAGGACCTTAACCAAACCGTAAGTGAAGAAAACTAGGACAACTGTATAGGCCCACACTTCGGGCAAGACTTGATTTTAAAAGAACTTGGACTAATTAAATTCCTTCATCATTACCTCCTTTACTTATAATTCAACAATCTTATGCCGCAAATTTAGTCTTAGTTTTGTAAGCTTATCTTTTCTAAGCTTGATCATGACATATTTTATTGGGTGCACCCACTAACATATTGTCTAATCAGAACCGATGCATGATGGTCTGATCAACCTATTGCACTTTGGTTCGCTTATCACATATTATTCTACGTGGATGGAGACATAGTAAACTTGCCCTAGAGTCTCATCTGCGACGGCATTGACAACTCTCATTTGAATTATTTTCGTCGACTATGAACCACGTATTCGTACTCGATAGCATCGTCCTTGAACTCTTTATTGCTTTTTTACTTTACTTATATTAGAAAGACCAGACACTGTACATGATAGATAGATGCAAGATATCACCTTTAGTTTCCTTATCAGTTATTTCAACAGGAATTTAGATAGCAACCGACCAACTCATGTGGCTATATCCTCGCCTTTAACTACTCCTTATTTTCTCAACCCTAGAATTGTTAGCGTGCCCTTCCAATTATTCTTGAGCACTCGAGAATGATTCTAATCGTTCACTTAAATCAAACTCTCAACCAAGACGATTAGTATCCAATTTTCCCTCAAGGAACCATATTCTCCAAATGTCTAATTATCCTCTTTGATCTACTAAATTTCTCACTATTTTTATTCGGGTTATCAAATTTTGTCACCTTCATTAGCAACCCTTATTCAATTCCATAACCAAGATATATTTTGTATATATCGACTCCACAATTTTCTAATGCATAGTTGTGTTGAACGTCGTTTCATCGCCTCCTCCAAAAATTTAATCGTATGTTGGTATTGATAAACTCTTTCTATTCCTCAACCCTATCTACCCTATTATTCCTAAATTTCGAGGACAAAATTCTTGTAAGTTGGGTAGGATATAAAATACCTATTTTTTAATTATTATTTTTTATTATTTTATTAGACTTAAAAAGGATTTTATATAATTTATGGTTTTTATTAATTATTAAAAATGACCTTAGCCATTGTTGAGTTTTGGAGCACTAGACGACCATGACTTTTAGCACAGAAGTTGTAGCAGTGTGTCTTGACTAGTATATTAACCATGCCAGGGGAAGCCTAGCCATGGTGATGTCCAAACTAGGAAAACTAGGCCAAGTTGTGAATTGACTTATTTAAATAAATTTAATTAGATATTATTTAATATAATATTTTTTTATGACCCGGTTGGACCAAACCAGCCCGAACTGGGCCCGAACCAAATTTAAGCCCATGTAGGCATGGGATGGGACCAAGATGGCCATGTAGACATATTTTATGTACGTAGAAATATTTTCTAAATTATTTTAGAATTTTATGTACAATTTCTAATTATTTAATTATGTGTACAATTATTGGTATTTTTATTATTAAATAATATTTTATAAGATTGTACATTTTTCTGGACCCGGATAAGGGTGTGTGGTAAAGTTCGTCCAAAACTATCCTTGTGTGATTTTTATTATTTTATTATTATTAAAATATTTTGTGAGAATTAAATAAACAATTATTGTTATTGAATATTATTAATTATGGTCCATTGAATTTGGATATATATGTAAATGGGTTTTAAAACATTAAATATTTTAGATAGATAATATCAAATTTTATTTTAAATTTGTAAAGATTTTTTGAGATATAAATAGATATATACCTATATATATATAAGCTAAAGATTTAAATAGATTTAGATAAAGTTTAAAAGAAAGTATATATATATATATATATATATATATATATATATATATATATATATATATATATATATATATATATATATATATATATATATATATATATATATATATATATGGTTGGTGGTCGGCCCCATCAACCAAGCAAACGCACAAAGGAGCTGTGCAGCATAGCCGCAAGCAAGGAATCCCATATGTCGACCTTAACACAACAACATATTTGAATGTGGCCGACCTTCCTTCATATATATAAACTTTTGATTCTGAACCCTAATTTATTTCTTACTCTCCACAAATATTCCTCCTCCTTCCTCCTACGCTCACCTTCACCCTCGGCAACCCCTCCCCTCCGCGAGCACAGCAGCACCCCGCGACAGCGACAACGGCAACGAAAACGACGACAACAACAACAACAACAGAATCAACACCAAGGTACCTAACTTTACCGTGTGATTTCTCTCTTGATTCTTGTTCGTTTTTAGATCCGTAAATTCTTATAGAAAGCCCACATGACCCTCTTCGAGATCCCCCAGGTGGATTTTGACATGGCCATCCAACTTTCTCGAAAAATCGAGACAAAATTGGAGAAAAACCACTTTTCTGGAATATTAAAAACTATTTTAAAACACCAACTTGTCGGTCACTTTTTTTTTCTGTACAATAGGATTTTGTAGAAACTAATTAAAGACAGTCGAAGACAACATAACCGAGATTGTAACGCACCTTCTGGATTCACTTTTCATCTAGTGTGTAAAAAGTTACACGTAGTTAAAGTTCTCAAAAAAATGTAAAATTCTGTTTTCAAAAAGTAGAAAAATACCCCGATACGGCGTCCATCCCGACAAATCGGGCGACGTGGTCGCACACTATATGCATCAAAAGGCGCGTATGGATGTTGTCGACGTGTGGGAACTGACGGAACCTGATTTCGTTGCATATGCGCGATAAAATCAGTGCGTATCCGTCGAGATACCCTCATATCGACCCTTTGCAAATTAAGTCACAACTTCGTGTACACTCATCAAATCGCAACGAAACTTGTGCCATTGGACTCGAAAAATTTTTCTGGTCCTGTGAGCCAAGTTTGGTTCAATTCTGAGAAGGTTGACTGGGATACCATTTTGGCGGGCTACAATCCCACTCAACGGACGATTTTGTGCACGGCCCACCGGAATCCAAAATTGGACATACCGTTGGGTTCATCTCATTAAAACAAATTCGTAGACATGTAGTTTGACGACTTTAGAGACCGTAGGTTCTGGCACACATTTCGGTGCAAAGCGGGTCCAACGGCAGACATCGTTTTGATCCAAAATTACGATTTTGCCTCTGTTCCAAAATTTAACTTTTGGACAGACGTTTCCTAGGCATATCTTTTATTCCAAACTCGTTCGTGATGTTTGTTGCAGCATCCGGAGTCATCTGTGAGATTTGGCTTTTCTTACTTCGTTTATTTGCCGGTTCGTGCTACAGGATTACTCTCTTTTGCACATAACCTCAGGCAAGATACCTTGCCATTATACTGTTTATATTCAGTTTGTGTTTTATTACATATCACTGTTCATTATTTTCAGTTATTACAGTTCTTGATTTACTACATGCTCAGTGATTATTAGTTTACTTTGTTATTATCCTTTGATTGCGTATGAACCTAGAGTTAGGGGACTCCCGTTTGTAGTGTATTGTATATACCTCGACACAGTTGTACCACGAGGATGTGTGAGACGAGTAGCATGTAGAGGTCCTTGCGTATGGGCTGATCCCCCTTATGCATGTGTTAGGGCTAACTGCTAATAAAGGCATGTTAGAAGACTTAGAGTAAAGGTATGTGAGACATGGATGTGACTCTGTTAGGCATTGGGTGGGAAGAACAGTTCCTTAACGTATGGGTCCTTTATGCACTTTTCTATTACTGATCCTGCTGACCTCTGACATTCGAGGAATATTATGCTTTGAGGTCCCTGGTATCCTGATGGGACCATACCTGAGATTATTGCTCCTGAGCCAGATGCCCATGCGTTGGAGGTTTGTTCTTAACTGCATGAACACAGTAGTACGGTTAGATTACCTTATTGTTGTCTTGTCACTTATTTTCTTTGTGACATATTTTGTATTCAGTATTTATGGCATATTCTTCCTGTATCTTGTTATGTCCCTCTGAGGACCTGGTTATCTCTCTAGGTGTGTGCTTCTGTGATATTGCAGGTGTTCTAGCCGAGGTCGTGATCTTCTCTATCCGTTTGAAGATGATTGCACTTGGCTCGTCTTGTTACTTCATCTATTCATTCTTGAACATTTTATTTGAGATAGTTGGTAGTGGACCTTGTCTCCGCCCAACTTTTGTACAAATTATAATTCTGTGTTGATTCCTATTTTATATTGGTTCTTTTATTGTGGATGAGATTAGTATCATGGATTACTGCATTTCACAGCTTATGTGTACATAAGATGGTTTCATATATTGGAGTATATTTCGTATGTATGCAGCTGACATGGATACGTACCTAGTTCTAAGTATTTTGGGACTGGGGCGTTACACGTGGATATTAGTTTTTTATGAATGTTTTGGATAATGGTGAATGTTTGGATATTAGTTTGTGATTGATATTTGTATATTGGTGTGTGATGTATGTTGGTTTGTGTGATGTATTTGTGATGGATATTTGTATATTGGTGTGTGATGTATATTGGTTTGTTGGTTTGTGTGACGTGTGATGCATATTATGATGTTTCGGATGTTGTATGAAAATGGAATGCTCTGTTTTATGTTTAAAAAAATTCAAAAATTTTCCAGATAGCGACGGACTAGTAACTATAGAGCGACGGAAGGCGACGGCTAAGCGACGAAATTTTTGTCGCTAACTGGAGAATTTCCAGTTAGCGACGGATGGCGACTACCAAGTGACGGATTATCCGTCGACAAGGTTCTGGAAATATGAAATATTTTCAGCACCTAAGCGACGGATTATCCATCGCAATTCCGTCGCTACTAGTCGGTAACCACTTTCCGACGGATTATCCGTCGCCAATACCGCGACTAATTGGCGACAACCTAGCGACAACGAACGACGGATTAGTTACGGATTATCCATCGCTTAGGTTCTGGAACCATGAAAGATTTCCAGAACCTAAGCGACGGATATTCTGTCGCTACTCCGTCGCACATTAGCGACTATTATCGACGGATTACGACAAATTTTGCATATCAGAACCTCTCTGATACGCGTTTACCGACATATTATCGACAGACTTGTCCGTCGGCTAACCGTCACCAAACATAGGAATCTTGCTGATACTTGAATTGACGAAAGTTCGTCGGCTAACCGTCGCTAAATATATGAATCATGCTGACGGTAATCTGTCGCTAAGTTGTCGAATGGCGACAACTTAGCGACGGATATGTTTAGCGACGGGGTATTTCTCGACGGATTTTTTTAGCCAAAATTCGTCGGTAGTCCGTCGCTAAATCTATTTGCCGACGGATTAGCGACGGATACGGTCGTCGCTAATCTGTTAAATTTTGGTAGTAATTCAGCTAAAATAGGAAAACATGATGGTATGCGAGTATGCTGTAAAATTCAACAAGTTGGTTCGATTTGCGGGTGTCTACTGCTAACGGCGGCGAGTCGAGCACGAAGATTCGAAATGGGCCTGAGGCCTTCCATTTCTCCTTATGTGATGGTGCTCGAGTATCAAACAATGGGCGAGTCACTCAACCACGCCCTTCGTCTCGAGCCTCAATACTCCTCGGTCGCCATAGGTACTGTTCATACCTACAGTAACAAGTGCCATGGCAACCCAGGAGATAACAATACGCATAAGCATCCAAAGCACAACAACGGAGACGACAACTAGGGGAGGAACCAAGTAGTTTACAATCATTGCCACAAGGTGGGGCACGCGGCTAACGAATGCCTAATGAAAAGTGGAGCATGCTTCGGGTGCAGTCGAGTAGGGCACATCGCACATAAGTGCCCTGAAGGTGGGCCAAACCAACGCCCCCCACAACATCAACAAAACCATGGCCAAGCACCTCGGGCTCCACAGACCGTACCACAAAATGGCCAAGACCATCGCCCCAATGCCCAGGGCCGCGTCTATGCCATGATCCAAGACGAAGCATTCGCATCTGATACAGTCGTGACTGGTATACTGCATTTCAATAACAAACATGCTCGTGTACTATTTGATTCAGGTGCTACGTATAGCTTTATATCAACAATTTTTGTCACCGAACACAAATTCCCTATAACACCGTTAGGCCTTAATCTTAGCGTCAACATACCGTCGGGCACGTCACTACTTACAAACTTAGCCTACGGAGACAGAATCATCTATATAGGTGGTCAAAAGGTCGGTCTAGATACGATAGTCCTAGACATTAAGGACAACGATATCATTCTAGGAATGGATTGGCTCGGTCTGTGCAATACAACCATCGATTATGCCGAAAAGATGGTCACCTTCCGTATACCTGGAGTGCCTAAATTTTGCTATTTGTGTGGTAAGACGTCGCCGACCTGCATGGTGACCTCGATAATATCGGCTCGAAGGATGCTATATTCCGGTTGTGAAGGCTATTTAGCGTCTGTTCGAGACATGAGATAAAATAGTGCAAACACGGGTCAGGCCGACGTTATGGCAGAATTTCCATACGTATTTTCGGATGAGCTGCCCGACATGTCTCCTGATTGAGAGATAGAGTTCACCATTGACACATTCCCCGATACCCAACTGATCTCTAAAGCTCCATACAGAATGGCCCCCGTAGAACTTAAGAAACTCAAAGTACAGCTACAAGAGTTGCTCGATAAGGGATTCATACGGCCTAGCATCTCTCCATGGGGAGCGCCCGTGTTATTTGTCAAGAAAAAGGATGGCTCAATATGTCTTTGTATCGATTACCGAGAGCTGAACAAGGCCACTGTCCGGAACAAATATCTATTGCCTTGCATAGACGATCTATTCGATCAGTTACAGGATGCTTCGGTATTTTCTAAAATTGATCTTCGCTCGGGTTACAATCAATTCAAGATTAAGCCGAACGATGTGTCAAAATCAGCCTTCCGTACTCGATATGGCCATTACGAATTCCTGGTAATATCGTTCGACCTAACGAATGCCCCAGCTGCTTTTATGGATTTAATAAATCGGGAGTTTTGACCCTTCCTCGACAAGTTCGTAGTAGTCTTCATCGACGATATACTCGTCTACTCGAAGAACAAACGGCAACACGTTGAGCATCTGCGGACCGTGCTTCAGACCCATCGAAAAAATTAGTTGTATGTGAAATGGAGCAAGTGTGAATTTTGGCTGAGCAGCGTCACATTCCTCGGACACATCATTTCATCCGAAGGCATTACAGTCAACCCAAAGAAAGTTGAAGTTGTTGTCGATTGAAAACGGCCAGTGTCAGTCGACGAGATTCAAAGCTTCCTTGGCTTAGCAGGATACTACCGACACTTCATGAAAGATTTCACGAAGATCGCATCGCCTCTGACTCGCCTCACCCAAAAAGGAGTCGCTTTTGACTGGTCAGACGACTGTGAAGCTTCCTTCCAGGAGTTAAAGCAATGGCTCGTTTCGACCCAGATACTCGTACTTCTAGAAGAGACTGAGGGATTCTAGATCTTCAGCGATGCATCCGGCCAGGGTTTGGGGTGTGTGCTAATGCAGCAGAACAAGGTGATATCTTTTGCTTCCCGACATCTAAAGCCGCACGAGAAGAACTATCCCACCCATGACCTGGAGTTAGCGGCGATTGTGTTCGCGTTCAAATTGTGACATCACTATCTTTATGGCGTGGCATGCGCGATCTATACGGATCACATGAGCCTCAAGTATCTGTTCACACAGAAGGAGCTGAACTTGCGACAAAGATGTTAGCTAGAACTAATCAAAGATTAAGATTTGACTATTGACTATACACCGAACAAGGGAAATATTGTGGCAGACGCTCTGAGTTGGAAATATATTGCCTCGCTATCCATCGACCGCATATTGCTACGTGACCTAGAAGAGATGGGCATCGACTCCGGGTTTAATTCAAGGATGTACAGTTAGCACAATTGCAGCTAGAGCCGAGCTTGTGGGAAAAGATCAAGACCGCTCAGAAGGATGATCCGTACCTAAAGAAAGTACGAAAGCAAATTTCAACGGGTAGTACGACCGACTTTGCGGTAGATGAAACGGGTGTGCTTCGATTGAAGGGTAGGCTATGCGTTCCGGACGATTCAGAACTTAGAAATGAGATATTAACGGAAGTGTACTATGAAAAGTATACCTTGCATCCAGGCAGCACTAAGATGTACAAGGACCTCTGTACGACCTTCTGGTGTCACAGAATGAAAAGAGATATGGTGCTCTTCGTGTCGTAATGCATGGCCTATCAACAGGTAAAAGCTGAGCATTAGAGACCTGGCAGGGAGATACAGAACCTTGCCATTCCATAATAGAAATAGGATCATGTCACTATGGACTTTGTTATTGGCCTTCTGAAGATGCTGCAGGGAAATAATGCCATCTGGGTCATCGTTGATCGACTAACCAAGTTAGCGCACTTCATTGCCATTGAAGTTACTTGGAGCGTTGATCGCATGGCTTAGATCTATCATGACGAGATAGTACGGCTGCATGGAGTCCCTGTATCCATCGCCTCTGATCGTGATGCACAATTTCTATCGTACTTCTGGAGTAGCCTTCAGTCGGCTCTAGGTACCAAGTTACAGTTCAGCTCAGCTTATCATCCCCAGACCGACGGCCAAACGGAGCGTGTGAATCAAATTCTCGAAGATATATTGTGGCTATGCGCAATTGACTTCAAGTCGAGTTGGGACGTTCATCTACCATTGGCTGAATTTGCATACAATAATAGCTATCAGTCCAGCATCCAAATGGCACCATACGATGCCTTATACGGCCGAAAGTGTAGATCACCCATTTACGGGGATGAAGTCGGAGAACGATAAATTCTTGGCCCGGAGCTGGTGGAACAAAACGTGGAGAAGGTCAAGCTCATTCAGGAAAGATTAAAGACTGTGCAGAGTCACTAGAAAAGTTACGCGGATGTCCATCGTTGACCCCTCGAGTTTCTAGAAGGCGATCACGTACTTCTTAAAGTGTCATCTATGCGTAGAGTTACCCGGTTTGGTACAAAGGGAAAGTTGAGTCCGAGATTCTTTAGACCGTTCGAAATACTCAAGAGAGTCACCCCAGTGGCCTATCAGATTGCCCTACCGCCAGCGCTAGCGGGTGTACATAATATCTTTCACATCTTTTAGTTACGGAAGTACGTGTACGACCCAAGTCACGTGGTAAATTTTTGTCAGCTGGAGCTGAAGGCCGACTTATCATATGCTGAAGTATCGGTCCAAATCTTAGAACATAAAGATAAACTGCTGCAGAATCGAGCGATCCCTCTCGTCCGCGTATGCTGGAGCAATCATTCGGTCAAGGAGTCGACCTGGGAACTTGAATCGGAGATGAAGGAAAAAATTTCTTTATTGTTCTCATAAAGGTAGGTTCTATTCTTAAGTTTTGAGGACGAAACTTTTTATTAGTTGGTTATGGTGTAGTGCCTCGCCCCTACATCGTGTCCCATTTTTGTCCACGGGGTGCACGAGAAAGGAACACTATCGTTACCGATTCAGTCGGGATCGATAGATCAGGATCGGTTGAATCGGTCAAGCGAAAACGATTGAATTAAGATCCTTTTCTCGTTATGGAAAGGCTTCTTCGGAATCAAGTCCCATATTAAGCGAGTTGTGCCTCGAGGATTGGATCTGTGGCTGAGTCGAGAGAAACCTCTCGTTGCTCTATTTTTCATGCTGCACTTGCTTTGGTTTTGGTTTTCATGAATACATTTTCGTAAATATTTTCGATAGTTTTTATGGTTTGCATTTTTGAACTTTGCATTAGTATCAAATTTCTTGAATAATATAGTGTTCTAATCAGTTGCTTATGCAATTACAGGTGATCGCATAGGCGACGTCTAAGCGCAACCAACCAGTCCATCGCCTGAAGCAAAGACTAAGGTGAGTGGCTGACCTCCTTCATCTTGACCCTCTATTTCAAATCAATCATGAAATACAAAATCAATGCTTGTCGCCATAGTGTAGAATCAATAAATTGAGGCACAATTCTTCACGAAACACTTGCTAAAGGAAACTCGGAATGACTGCATCAATTTGAGTAATTTACTCAAAAAATGTAAGTTTCACACCAAAAAGAGAAAAGATAAGGTTCTAGAAAATAGAGAGAATTATTTCAAGATTTGCAAAAATGGTCATTGGACAACTTATCGACAAGGTGTAGTTTTCTCAATCGGTTGCACAGGCCAAGGAACCGATTCGGCCCAGGAGAAACGAGTATAGCAAGCGTCAGCAATAAGTCAGAACGGGTGATTCGGGAACTTTCGCATAGGGCTCGCTACCCCCCGCGAAAGGGTCGTCGTCTAATCCAGCTATAGTCCGTGATGGCTTGACATTGCCAGTGACCTTCACAGCCCTTTTACTGCTTGAACTAATGCACGTGACACTTGATGATTATGATAACTACTCAATGTATACAATTTCATATGCTTGCCTCAAAACATGTTAACATATAAATCAATCAGGATGGTTAGAAAGATCACCAAATAGCTAACATGTTTTATAAAACTGTTTGAACCAAATGTAGAGCTTGGGTTTAATTAGCCATTCGCCAGTACATATGATCGTACTGACCCTCGCTCTTTGTAGGTGCTAGGAATCAAGAAGAACGCGCCAACTGGCCAAGGCAACGTTCGTGCTTTTGAACCTTCGACCGCGCGTTTAAGACTCCCGTCGCATCACTTTTGAAGACTCTCTGCAATAGTCCAAGAAACATGTCTCGGCCTCCCTCCATTCCAGGTGGCTGGAATACTTTTGTTATAAATGAGGAATGTATATATGGAACGGCTATCTCATCGGCACTCCTTTTATAATTGTCATGTTGTAAAGCCCGTGCGGCATAATTATAATAGAGTCTATAAATGATGTCTATTATCAATAAAAATATAAAACTTTTCTGTCTCAATGAGTTGTTCATTTTGTCTGTGCTCTCTCTCTCTCTTAGATGTTGTGTTTCGGATTACCTTATGACTATGCCTTATGCAATCGCAACCTAGGTTCGCACGGCATCACACCCGGGGGACGACTATCGATTCTTCGGAATCGGGACGTGACATTTATTATTTAGTGTACATCAATATTTTGAAAGTCTATAAATTAAACACTACTTGCCACTTTTTAAAATCGCATCGAGCTCATCGCCCCCCATGATGCCACTCGATAGTGTATATAATTGCGAGCAGTAATTGAGCACATTCAGACTACAAGCAAACCATCTTCTATCAATAATGCCTCGACGGTAATATATGAAGATAATGTCGCATATATTGACTAGATGAATAAGGTTATATACATCAAGGGAGACCATACCCAGCATATCATATCAAAGTTTTTCATCTCATATTAGCAACAATAGAAACAAAAGATTGGGGTCAAGCATATTCGATACCAAGATAACTTGGTCGAAATGTTCAAGAAGTCATGTCGAAGTCCACTTTCCATAAGATCAATCATGGCATCGGATTTAGGAAGATCTTTTAATTACAACACTCGTAGTTTAGGATAATGTCGAAACTAGTAGGAGTATTCAGAAGTATACTCATTTGACCTTAATGTACTCTTGTTTCTAACTGAGTAACATTTTTACACCGAATTTTTGGTACCCTAAGAAGGTTTTATCGATGCACTCACATCGGGTTGGCCATACCCCTAGAAATTTCTAAGTGCTGAAGACGTATCAACTTTGACTCACTTTTTCCCTTAGAGTATAATTTTTCCATTGGGTCTACCTACATCTGTATATCCCCATAAGCTCGCGTTAATCTGCTGCATAAAGATTGGTGAAGATCGAGGTTTATCATTCTTGAAGACTGATGTCGATCTCCTCAAATATTGATGCTAATCAATCATTCATGAAGATTGTTGCAGATTGTATATTGAGTTGATCGCAGTCAATAGGGAGTGTTGTAGTTAGATATAACTACATAGGTGATTGTGCCAACAATATATGAATATTTCATAATGATATGCTCATTATCTCTTGTAGCAAATTGGATTGTTGTATATATTCAAGGAGAAAAAGCCATGGGAGGGTTCCTTCCACGTACATATAAACTTTCTCTTTTCTCCATCTCTCTCTTTTTCTACAAGTTCATGAAGAACTTCATTAGTAGTTTATACTACAAAGGTTAGAAATATGATATTTGCTACTATTACGTCTATTTGTGCATCAAGTCCGAAGAAGACCTCAATCTATAATGAAAAAATAATAGTATATCGTTGTTGTTTTATAGGCTTTTGAGAGTCAATATGATATTGGTGTTGATTTTACCAACAAAGCTAAGAACTTCTGCCTTCTTCATTCGGAACCCTATTAGTAAGCAAGCTCACACCCAGACTCTGACTTCAATAGCCTTGACCAATCCTTCCTAGTCATATTTTTGTTGAAAATTTTCTTTTATATTAATCCCTTACATAAGGACTCAAAAAATGCTTGGTGCCCACCAACACAAGCATTGATAAAACTCCAAAATAGCATTTTCTTGTGATATGGTCAAATGCATTGACATTGGCGCATTGAATTTATTCTTTTCCAGAAGCTTCCATCGAGCGTCTTGCTACTAAGTATGCCCCCTTTTTTTTAAACTTTTCAAGGAGTATTCTTCATCCATCATCGGAATTGACAGCCACAAATTAGTAAACCCCCCCCCCCCCCCCCCCCCCCCAAAAAAAAGAAAAAAAAACACCACAAAGTAAAAAATGTGAGGTAGCAAATTACAAATACAAAATTTTAATGGTGTGCAAGTGTTTCTTTTTTGTTTGCAAATCGTTAATAGTTATTTAGTTTTAGGGTCTCATATAATATTTAATACGTTTATATCTCCTTATTTTTTAGAAGATGGTCGGGTTCTGGTCATGATGGTTGACTTGGACTGACCATTAGATCTCGTTTAGGTTTTCATAATATTTAAAAATTGTATTTATGTCTCTATTTTGGACAATCGGTCCAAATTAACATTTAGTACGAGCTTTAATTTCTCTTTTAAATAATATATAAATATAAATATAAATATAAATTTGTGTAATTAATTACACTGACCTTTCCATATTTCATAAGGGCTCGTTTGGATCAAGTTTTTGTATTCTTAGGAATAGGTTTTCAATTCCTTTCCCATGGGAATGGAATTCAACATTCCCATACCCATGTTTGGTTAGGTTGGGAATAAGTAGTTCAAAATTTTTAAAAATTTCATCTCCATGTTTGATTTACAAATGGATAGAAATATTAATTTATTTAGTTTTCCTTTAATACCCTTTCATTAATTTTATGATGATTTACATGTTTGGGATAGAAGTTGAAAATTTGAAAATAAAAAGAGGGTATAACCGTCCAAATAAAATAAACAAAACATCATTCCTATGAAAACAAATCTATTCTCAAGGGGAGACTTGGGAATAGCTTTCCCAAGTTAATGGGAATAGCTTTCCCCCCTAAGTCCCTTCTATTCCCTCCTTATTTCCAATCTTAAACATACCAAACATGGGTAAAGAATTCAAAACCCATTTCCAAGCCACAAAAACTTGAACCAAACACCCCCTAAGGCCTCGTTTGGTTCGCGGAATGGAAGGGAAAGGAAATCAATTTCTTGTCATTTTCTTTTCTTTGGGAAACTTTAATTCCTATTGATTTTCCTTTCCGATGTTTGGCAATGCCAAGGAATTTGGAAAGGAAAGTGAATACTTCAATGTGGGAAAGTGATTCCTTCCTTGGATGGATGGAATCACTTTCTCCCCTAATTTTCCTTCCATTGGGAATCACTTTCCTTTCCTCCTCAATTCCTTGGACGCCCAAACATAGGAAAGTAATCACTTTTCTTTCCCAACCGGAAGATTCCGCGAACCAAACGAGGCCTAAGTATTACAGGAACTATTCCTATACCGAAAATAATTATACTGACCATTCTCTCATTTATAAATTTTATTAAATAATTAGTATTATTAGTTTCTATAGAAATAAAAATACGTGTAATTAGCTTCAAAATATAGAAGTAGCTCGTTTAAATATTATACGAGAGGTTAAAACTAAATAATTAGTATATAATAAGCAAAATATAGAAGTAGCTCGTTTAAATATTATACGAGAGGTTAAAACTAAATAATTCTAACGTAAAAATCGCCGAGGAGAAGTAGGAGGGGGATCGCCTCGCCGAGGAGTTAGGCGCGCGCTCCGATCTCCACGTCACTCTCCCAACAAAAAAAAACCAAACACGTACACGATTTTCGCATTTGTGGTCCCCGCCAATCAGCCCACTTGCAAACTTTTTAACGTACGTAAACTCCCTCGTTGCCGCCATGTGTCCGGACATCATCCCAACTTGGACACGTGCGCCCCCCCTCAGGTGGGACCCACCCACCAGCTGGCCCTCCCACTCCAGCCCACTTGAAGGGGGGAGGGGACACGTGTCGTACTTAGGAAATGGGTGACGTGAGCTCCGGATCTCCAGGAAGATCTCGTCCGGATAGCGCTGTCGGGACACGTCAAGGCCCCGACGACAGCGACAGCTCGAAATCACGTGCGTCTCACGTGATGGGGGACACGTACAGCGCGTGTACACGTTGCTGGATGCAGTAGTACATTTTACTAGATTCTAAAGGAGGACATTTTAGTCAATTTTCGGAACATTTTTCCGAAACTATCTCGTCATTAATAACATCATCAACCTCAAGTCTCGTGTGCCTCTAATGTGGTAACGGCGGTAGAGGCGGTGTTACTGGTCCAGACTTGGTATCAGGATGCCACATATTGATGGTAAACCTGAAGAACCTGCAAAATCAGAATCATAGAAGAAAAAAATATGTCATAGGCTCATGAACAATGTTAGGTCCTCCACATTAAACACGGGACTTATTCCCATATCTTGTGGAATATCCAACTCATATGCGTTTGAACCGATCCTCCGCAGAACTCGATAAGGACATGTCAGTTTGGCATGCAACTTCTTCACAGTTCCATGAGAAAACCTCTCAGGTCTCACTCGCACAAGTACCTCATTACCAATAACAAATTCCTGCAATCTTCTGTGACCATCAGCTGCTAATTTATACAAATTATTGCTCACAGCTAATTTTCTACAAATCTCGATATGTAAATCATGGATATGTTATGCAAAAGTCTTGGCAGACATGCTAGACTGGGATCCTAGAGGTTCGAGTAGAAGATCTATAGCTTTTCTAGGTTTGACTCCATTGACAGCCTCAAATGAACTCAATTCCGTAGACCTATTGACCGAACTGTTGTATGCAAACTCCACCATGGATAATATAAGGTCCCAAGTAGCTAGGTGGTCACCAACTAAACTCTTAAATGGAATTAATCCCTGAAGCACTGTACAGGTACTGAGAACAAACCCGCTGATGCATTGAGTAAAAACATTGTATACATTACGTCATTGAGTACTCAAGTCATTGAATTTGACCGTATCATTGGTAAGTATCCTACTTGTCGAGACTTTAGTGAAATCTATATTAAATTATGTAGAGATCCCTCTACTTTTATTGATGGTTTTACTACAGTCGATGGTTTCTTGTTTAGGGGCAGCCGGCTATGCATTTCCTCTACTTCCCTTAGAGACTTCTTGACTTGGAAAATACATGTTGGCGGTGCTGCAGGACATTTCTGATGAAATAAGACCATCCTTTTGGTTGTTGGTCGAGTCTTAAGCGCGATGTCGCTAGAGTAGTTGCACATTGTCGTACTTGTCAGATGGCGAAGGATAGGAAGAACAACACGAGCTTGTATACTCATTTACCTATTCCTTTCACCTATGGCATGACATTAGCATAGACTTTGTATTAGGTTTGCCACGTACCTTACGGAAGCATGACTGTATTTTTGTTGTAGTGGACCATTTTTCTAAGATGGCAATTTTATTCTCTTCAGTAAAACGAGTGATGCGTCACATATAGCGAGTCTATTCTTTAGGGATGTTTGGAGGTTACATGGGTTGCCTAAGACTATTGTGTCAGATAGGGACGTTAGCTTCATGAGCTATTTCTGGAAGACACTTTGGAAAAAGCTCAATATGACACTTCAGTTCTCAACTGCTTATAACCCGCAGACGAATGGTCAGACTGAAGTGGTCAATAGGAGTCTAGGCAATTTGTTGAAGTATTTAGTTGGTGACCACCTAACTCTTGGGACCTTATATTATCCATGGCAGAGTTTGCATACAACAGTTCGGTCAATAGGTCTATGGGATTGAGTCTATTTGAGGCTGTCAATGGAGTCAAACCTAGAAAACCTATAGATCTTCTACCCAGACCTCTAGGATCCCAGTCTAGCGCGTCTACCGAGACTTTTGCGTAACATATCCATGATTTACATATCGATATTCGTATAAGATTATATGTGAGCAATAATTTATATAAATTGGCAGCTGATGGTCACAGGAGATTGCAGAAATTTGTTATTGGTGATGAGGTACTTATGCTAGTGAGACCGGAAAGGTTCTCTCGTAGAACTGTTAAGAAGTTACATGCCAAATGGACAGGTCCTTATCGAGTTCTGTGGAGGATCGGTTCAAACGCATATGAGTTGGACATTCCACAAGATATGGGAATCAGCCTCGTGTTTAATATAGAGGACCTAATTCTTTATATGATTCTGATTTTGCAGGTTCTCCAGGTTTACCATCAAAAGTGGGATTCATGATTCTGAGTCTGGACCAGGAACATCGCCTCCACCGCTGTCACCACATTAGAGGCACACGAGACTTGAGGTTGAGGATGTTATTGATGACAAAATAGTTCCACTACGGACGGAGGCTACCAACGCTTCTTAGTGTGTTGGCATGGACGAACAGAGTCTGATTGTTCATGGTTGACTATGAATGAGCTCCAGAAGCTAGACCCAGATGTATTGACAGAGTATCTTCAACGCCATTTACCAGGTGATGAATCTTCTAAGTCAGAAATAGTTGATGGGGACCAGATTCAACTAAGATGCGGAATGCGACAGAGACGAGCCTGAGTCTTGGACTAGCTAGTTTGAAAATATCTAAAAAATATATTTTTGTTGAGAAGTTTGGATTTCATTTATCTTTATTATTATTTGCTTATTTTGGAGGTTAGTTTAGATATAAACTTTATCTTCCTTTAAATTATTTTGTGTTATCTTTTAGTTGAGTGCACGGCTATAAATAGGGTCAAAAAATTTGTAAAAGAAACACATAATGATGAGAATAAAATTTACTATTAAACTTTGGTGAGAGATCTAAGAGTTAAGTGAGTTTTCTTCTATTCTAAATACATTCTTACTGACGTCTTCACCGAAGGATCCGCTGTCCTGTTTGGAGGAACACTCAAAGATTCTTCGAAGACGATGACGATGTCCACAAATCAACTTCTACGAACCCAAGTCAAATCCGGATTGTGTATGATGTTCGCGAGTGGCGCGTACGATCTTCTTCTTCGACACGGAGTTGTCCACCATATTCAAAGAGGTCCAAGTATGTGCTGAAGACCTATCCCTTGTAGAACGAAGTTTGTGTCTATCTCGAAGGCTTGTGACATAATTGCACTCTTCCGGATAAGTCATGCAATTTACCTTCAAAACCAATAACAATAACTATGTCTCCTTCCACCATTTTCTATTTAATAATTACGAAGAAGTTGCTCATTAGTTAAATCTACTAGAAATTTTAATTTTGGACTTGGATTAGTTGAACTTAAGTCCCCATCCCACGTAAAATATAGGATGGAGAGTTTCTATGAGAATTTCTACATATAGAAGCCCTAATAGAAACTCTCCATTACTCATACCAATTAATGTTGGACCCCAAATCATTAAATTGATCATTTTATTTGTTGCCACATAAGATAGAAATGGAGAACCATTGGAGAGTATTTATTTATACGTGCAACTTCTATATAAAGAATCTACCAACTAGGATATAAATTTTCATAAAGTACAATAAAACGTAGGATAGAAACCCAATTTTAGAAATCCCATTGGAGATGGCCTAATAAACATCTTGCTTCTGTCTTATGAAATCGTGGCCTAGTCAACAAAAAAGTTCAATATAATTTTTACCCTCCAACAAACATATATCACATATTAGACTTATATGTCAAAAGTTAGGTCCATTGTGAAAAATAAAACTTAGAAAAAAATTAAATAAATATAATCAAAACCAATAAGTATTCTAATATTAATTGTACCTAAGTTAATGGAAACTAAATATATTAGAATAATATCAACAATAACAATCTAACATTTATAGAAATAAAATAATTAATGATATAAATATGAGATCTATTAAATTATTTTATTTGATATAAAATATAAATTATATAGGTTTAGTATTATTAGCATGGGTCATACCTATGATAATGAAACTAGATCCAATAATTTCCAAAAAAATGTAGAAAATAATAAAATAAAATCATAAATACTTTATAAATTAAGTCCATATATTTTTAAAGTACTATACATAAATATACAATATAGAAATATATGGGTTTATATTTTCTTAATCCTATTTATTACACAAAATTGTCTATATATATTATTGTTATTTGGTATAAATATCTAAGGGCAATATGTGACATATAACTTGCTACATGTTACTATTATATGTTACATATAGTGGATATATTTGACATCTACATGTAACTTCTGACATTTATATAATTTGTGACCAATGCATTTAACTTGTGACCTTGGTATCTAACTTGTGACTTATATAATATGCATGTGATATCGGTATCAAACTTGTGATAATGGACATGCGATCATTTAATATAACATGTGGTATCGGTACCTAGTGATAAACATAAGTGACTTGTGACCTTAGACATATGTAACATGTGATATTAGTATTTAAACTTGTGATATTGGTAAGTTACTTATGATATTGATGTATAATCTTTTACTTGTTATTCTAACGTGTTATAAATAAACCATAACAAATTAATGTTATTTGTTACATATTTTGAATCTATCAAATACATAAAATTGTCCGATGTTATATATTATTTTTATTTGTTACATATACTTGTAATTTGTGACATATTTGTAATTTATTACATGTTTCTATTATCTGTTACATATAATAGACATAACGCCAATACTTTTAGACAATCCTAGATAGCAAATGAAGTTGTATATGGACTCATAGGTATGAGATGTAGTGCCTCGCTCCTAGCGGTCCACTATGTAAGGCTTGTGGCTTGATAGGAAACTTACCGTCGGCGTCGAATCGATCACGGACGAGTGCATAAGAACCTTTCCAACTGATGGATCGGTTTCTCTTGAAATGAGTCCAAGAGTTTTCTCTTGATGTTTTGCTGCTTGATTTTGATGGATGCTTTTCTGAAATCGATAATTTGATTTTGTTGTCCGTTTCATCGATTTTTCTTGCATTTATGCTTGAGAATTTTGAAAGAAAGGAACATAAACGAGACGGGGTATTAACCAAACTTTTGGTGCCATCGCAGGCGGACACATGACGGAAGGCTAATTGCACAAGTGTTCCTTTTTCTCTTGGCAATTCTCTAATTTGTGAGTGGTGGATTCTCTGTGGTGGTTGATTCCTTCTCCG
The DNA here is from genome assembly GCA_029216955.1 of Iris pallida. Taxonomy (NCBI): domain Eukaryota; kingdom Viridiplantae; phylum Streptophyta; class Magnoliopsida; order Asparagales; family Iridaceae; genus Iris; species Iris pallida. Next base: position 18,924,691 of record JANAVB010019800.1, read on the forward strand.
CTACTCCTTCATGCCAACTAAATGAATTCTCTTGCTTACCTTGCTATGTCCAATGATCAATGATGTGAATTGAATAATAAAAATACAACAAGATGATACCAGTAAGATGCTAGTGTAATTGACACATGATAGATGAAATGATAATACTAATGACACCAATGATGAAATGTTGCCTGTTCATATGAGTAAAAAATGTTGTTGTTCCTATGAATAAAAGAAATGCTATGAGAAATGTGAAATGTGATGAACTGATGCGATAATAAAATGATGAGAATGTGGGGGGACTGATGAATCTCCAAATTAATGCCTGAGATGATGAATATGAAATAGTGGGTTTCTTACTGTTGGCTTACTTAATACCATGCAAAATGTGTTTCTTTTGAGTCGGTTATGCATTTACGTGGTCATGGACGTCTTGTGCATGAGGTTTGAGTTAGTTTACTCGAACCGTACCTAGGACACTGGGACTGATTCGACCTAGGGGAAAATATTTCGTCGTGCTATGGTGGCACGAGGTATTGCAAGACATTCATTCATGCTTGCAACCTGCTTTGCAATGGTGCATTATAATACCAGTTGGGATATCCTTTATAATGCGGTTTTCACCAACGATCAAGTCCGCATGTATGCTAATAATTGTCTATTGCATGGGTGGTAAGTATTGTATCATATATTGTATACAGGTATGCTGGATCGACAGTGGGTAAAGTTTATCAAATATCTTATATGTTTTACTGCTGCTTTGAGTTGAATGACATGATAGATTGAATGATGCTAGTCCCTAATAAATGTTCAAATGCTTTAAATTGCTTGTCATTAATTTCACAAATGTTGGTTTAGCTGAGTGGGCCAATGGGGGCTCACCAGTACATTTCAAATGTGCTGACCCCTCCTCCACAGGTACTGGAGAAGGCGCCGGCACACGTGAGAACTAAGGCTTTTGTTGTTGCTATTTTCAAAGTTACTTTTGAATAAAGACGCACAAAGTATTGCAGAGTTTTACGATTTCCTACATATATTTTCAATATAATAAAAGGGCATAATGTATGGAATATAAAGTTATTTTATTACAACATATCAGTTGTATTTCTTTTAATGAATCAATGTAAGCCGGAGCGACATTTCAAAGAGTACTGAGAAAAGTTGTATCTGATGTTATTAATCAATAAAATGAGTTAAAATGAGTTATTTTCTTCCTATATCGTTTATTCAATATTTCTGCAATATGGATGTGTTCCAATATTTCAAAAATAACAAATGTGCACGTTCTTGTCTTAAACAAGCACAACATCAGGCTTGTACGACATCACGTCCAACGAGGACGATCAGTTCATTACAGTCAAAGTGAGGACGAACAAAATTGGGGCATGACATGAGAATAGACTATATATAATTATGGAGCAAGTCTTTATCAGAGCTCGATGGGGGAAATGACACATGAAACTAGGTAACATGTAAGTCGACGTAAAAAAATAAAGGCCAAAATTTGATTGAAGTGAGAGTGAAAGTGAAAATAATTTATATTAATACAAAGTGGAAACAATTTGAAGACTATGGACATGAATTGCGACAGAAACTGAGAGCAGAATTAGTGTCAAATGGAGAATTTGACATGCAAATTGATGAAAAATATATATTATTAGTGGCCCAATGGTGGCCTACATGTCAACTACTATTGACATTGTTCCCACTAGAGGCTACTTTAAAAGGTATGTCCAATAAACGCACATGATCTCTTTAAAAAAATAATCATCATTATTTTTGTAGGGGATAAAATAGGAAAATAAATAATAACGAAGGGGAGCCATTAGGTTTCGACAGGAGATTTTTAAAAAAAATGTTCTGCATAGAAGGATATTATGGCAAAATGGTTCTACAAAAGTATATTGGTGTATTAAACTTTAGGGGTTGTAATGAAATTAAAGTTGGAGAAAGGTTTTTGCGGGTAGCGCAAAAAACCTAGGAGGTTTACCAGATTTCCTCTTTTTTATCTTTTGTTATGTATTTCTAAATGCACTTCCATTAAATTACACAATTTTTTATTTTATTTATCTATATTTTTGTTATATTTATTTATTTTAAGACATGACAAATCATTAACAATCATCCCTCTCTTGGATTACTAGCACTAGGTGTGTGTGGTCCCAAGTGGTACTAGAGGTGGTTGGTATGCAGAATGTCAAATGTTCGAAACCCGACATCCCCATATATTTTACCACATATTCGATTAAAATCCTTCGGGGTCTAGCTCGGACTCTGGCTAGGACATTGGATTTTTCAGATGCTTAGATGGCGGCACACTTTGTACTTCGCATGTGCATGATAGGCTATTTCATGGTCACATAATGCTGGAAGCTTTGACTTTTTGTTACACAAGGTGAGATTTTTTTAGATTTTACACTGGATGTTATGAAGACTGAACGTGATATTTTGGAGTTAGGAATTTGTTTAGATTCATAACTCATGGTTGCTTAGTTCGTAATAACCCATGACCTAGATCTTCTACTTAAGGAGAGGGTCATAGTAAAATTTGAGATACTCTAGAATCTTTCATCCTCTTGACTAGTAGTAACAAAAGAAGTGCCCAAATGTGTGCTACGACAAATTGATGCTAAAAGTCAGAGTTTTTTCGTGGTTCGATTGTTAGTCAGTGCAATGGAAACTTGTTGGTTCCTAGAAGCCAATCGACGAGAAGAGTATAATCTCGTTTTGAGCATTGTTGATTCAAATCATCCCAGCAACATAGATTAAATTGTTTTACTATTTTCTATAGTTATTTGTTGAAACAATTCCTAATATCTACTAGTCAGTTTAGTAAATTTAATATCTTTCCCTAATAACTCAAAGCTATATTCTTGTAATTTTTTTGTGGGTGTCTCAACAATTCGACATCATGGAAGTGAGAACTAGTTTGTTCAAAAGCTGGAGAAGTTCAATAGCGAACAATACAACTTGAAGAGAAAGATCTCATTCAAACTTCAAGTCGTGAACATAGAATACATCCTGACCACATGAGAACCAAAAATCCTAGAGACTGGCACGGCTACATATATTGTCACAACAACTACTGTTTAAGTAATGGAAGAGGGACAACAACCTTTGTAAAGTTCTCATCCTCAACTCCCTGGAGGACAGCTTCACAGAGTCCTATACCAAGAAGGACAAGGCTCAAGACATATGGACGTCCATCGAAACACAGAAAAAGGACGAAGAGAACATTCAAAATCCATCTCGTCAATAATTTATTGTGATGCAGTTTGAGGAAGACAATGTAGTGTTATCCCAGGTAAATAAGCTAACTACAACAAAAATTGGAATAAGAAGAAGAGGAGATACCTCTCAGTGACAAGTTCATGGTGGGGTTAAACTCTCAGAACTCCCTGCCAACTAGAATTAATTACTATTGACATGTACCAGAAGAAAGCTGGGGTAAAGTTTGAGGACCTAATGCTTTTCATACACATTGAAGATGAAGAAAGGAATAAAATCAAGGTGAATTTGTTGGCGAAGAAGTTTGCAATGATCCAAAGTGGAGAACATAAGGAGAAGAAAAGGCATCAATTTCACAAAAAAAGGAGGGACTTCTGGAGATTAAAGGTAAAGACAAAGAGCTTCAAAACAAATTCTAAAGAAGATGTTGTCTACTACAACTGCAACAAAAAGCCACTACAAGAGGGACTGCATATCCAATCAAAAACATAAAGACCAGATAAAATGTAACTTAATTTAATAGCTATGATCTCTTATGTAAATGCTTTTAGATATGATACTGATTATTGGGTAGACACTAGACCTTCTACTGGTAATACTGACTAGGTCTTTTCTCCAAATGTGGGGGTAAAGAAGAAGATAAGTGTGAAGTCTATGCACGAACCAAAATTATGAAGAAAAAAACCTTTTAAAAGGGAAGAACATAGATTATGGTGTTGGTGCACTTTGATATTTGTGATAAAGAGCTTACAGGTAAAGCCAAAGAGCTTCAAAACAAATGTTGAGGAATATGTTGCCTACTACAATTGCAATAAAAAGGCCACTGCAAGAGGGGCTACATATCCAATCCAAAACTTAAAGACCAGATGAAATGTAGCTTAACCTAATTGTTATGATCTCTCAGGTAAATGCTTTTACATATGATACTGATTGTTGGGTAGACATTAAAGCTTTTATAGGTGATACCGAGTAGGTCTTACCTCCAAATGTGGGGGGGGGGAATATCAAACAAGTGTGAGCACAAACCAAAATCAAGAAAAATAGATTATTATGTTTGTGTACTCTGATATTCGTGGCTTCAAAACTCTTCACCACTAAATAAGGCATGAATTACTTCCTCACCTTCATCAACGACTTTTGAAAAATATGCTTTTGTCTATATGCTTAAGTCCAAGGATGAAGCGTTCATGAAATTCAAAGACTTAAAAACAAAAGGTGAACTTCGTACCTGAGACTCATAAGTGATCAAGGTGGAGAAAATTGTAATGTCCCACACCGCACGGTGCATTACGATGAGTCGCTGACTCGAAGAGTTATGTTGACCCGATGAATTATCGATGCGAATCGATGCAAGAGTTACGTTGGCCCGAAAGAAACCTTTGAATCGACTCGAATCTACAAATTGAAGCGATGCAAAGCATAAGTTCGATTCGAAGAAATATTGACTTTAGTTGATTTCGCGTGCAGGTTACGCTTTTTGCTGAATTATAAGAGGTCGATATTTTGCCTTATTCGCAACGGTGTCCGCAAAACCAAAACCTCGCCTTGCAACGAACAGAGGCATGGACATGGTAGGCCGAATTAGTCGAGAAGTTCAACGGAATGGCTAAGTCGAAAGAGTTAGCCGTACAACAAAATTATGAAATCTAGCCGCATCAGCTCGGCGAAATGATGAGGCGTATCGGCTTAAGGTGGGCGGGTTCAGACCCTTCTCCCCTACTCTTTCATGCATAATAAAATATACCCTATTATGCTATTATTCCTATCGAGGCGTGGCTCAAATCGAGTAAAGGTCTTAGTGTGTGTCGAACATTAAGATAGAACATTGAACAATCAATAATTAAGGCGACATGCATCAAGTGTACGGATCGCGGTAGGACATTAATCGTATATTTATTATATATCTACCGTATCTGTCACAGGGACACCGTGCTGGGCATATTTATGATTCAGTTGCTCTCGATAATATGCTTTACTATTTTGAATCTTGCCATGAAATTGATCATAAGGCTAAATAGAAAGATTACCAATATAATCTGCATGCTTCACTAAATTTACTTAGTGTTGGTTCAGGCGAGTGGGTCTTGATCGGTACATGCGAGGACGAAGTACTGATCTCCCACCAGATTGCTTGTAAGTTCAGGATATGATCTGCTCGTGGTGAAGCTTCGCATGGACGTGTTGAGGCAGGAAGTCCCTTAGCATTTCGAGGCGTGCAACCGCACTGGGTTCGGCTTGCAACATGAAGATGCTCGACCGGGAGTCTTAAATGTGCTATAGAAGACATGATGTATGAAACAAGATTATTTGTGAGCTAGAGAGATCATGGGCATTATAAGCCAATTGGCATATTCAGTTAGGCTATTCAGTACCTTTGTAACCTCAGTTCATTTATCAATAAAAGTGATTATTATTATATACATTATTTTCTTCCACTGTGAATGCTATCAATTTGAGATAAACTTATACGAATCTATCATTTTGCCTTGCACGAGCGCAACTCCAGGCTCGTGCGGCATCACGCCCCAGCGAGGACGATTGATACGAGTGAAATCTAGCGAGGACAAGCAATTTTTCGGGTCGAAGCGTGACAAGTTGGTATCAGAGCGGTTCCATCCTTTGGACCGTGAACGAATCTCTTTGACCCTCAGTTGCTTCTATTATCGAAATCAATTGACCCTAAGTTATTTTTCGCAACCGTATGGCTCATAGATCTGCTCGATACTATACTGGATGTTCCATACAATAAGTATAAATACTTGCGTGTGTCTTGGTTGCCTATGCTTGGAAAAGTGCATGATGTTGTCAAATAGTATTTTGAGATATTGGTTGTATTAAATACAATGAATCGTACGATATTGTTGTATCGATGTGGCACGTTACGAGATATTTGTTGTATCTGTGCAACGAGTCGATATGAGATGATACGTGTTATATGGCTATGCGAATGGGTAGCGATGTGCTGAACGATTCGAGTAATGGCTTTGAGTATCAAGAATGAATCGTTGTACGAGTTACAACGAATGGAATTGAGAAATCGTGGAGCAATAGTTGCGAGTTGAGTTGATCGCTAAGTCGAACTTGAGTAGACAAATATGTAAGTTGGTCGAGTTGTGTCGAGCATCAAAGTAGGCAAACGTATATGTTGGCTGAATGTTGAGTTGAGCTTTGAATAAGCGACTGTTGCATATGTGATCGGTATGATCACCGAGGCACGGTTAGATCAGAATAGATGTCGAAAGAAACGGTTAGTAGTTGTGAAAGAAATGGCTTGATTTCTGAGTGGTATATGCCATACCATATATACGATCAATGCATCAGAGTATTGTATCAATAGTGACAGGCTCGAATTCTGAGTGGTATATGCAATACCACTTAGCGATAGCTATATCGAACTGTTTGGTGACTTACGATAAATTACATCGAGACAATTGTGTTGATCGTAATAAGATTGTCCATAATGGACGGGATAGTGTCAAGACTCGAGTGGGAAAGATTCGATAGGAGTCGATGCAAAAATGCTTCGATGAATTGTGTTAGTACGATCAGATGCGAACTCGCATCAATTAATTATGAGTCGAACAAGAATTCATTGAGTGTAAGCTGAACGATAGGCTGGGTACAGCGAGGGGAATAAGCGTTAAAGAAATAGTTAACTCGATCGAATTGAGTTGCGTTAATGGGAAGACTTGTTCGAAACAAGTTGGTTAGATACTAAGAGTCGTCCGAACGAAATTGAGTTAGTGTCAAGAATCGGTAGCACGATTTGGAAGTTCGATTGGGAATACGAGAATGGTTGTAATGAATTGGAAATCATGTTGCTTGATGATGATAGTTAGCTACAACGAGATAGATCTTGATGTGTACGAGACTTGATTCATGTTCAAGTTTGGATGATAACAGTGATTGCAATGAATTGGAGTTTATGAGAAAGGAAGATGTTCAAGTTATGCACATCGGAGGCGTATCAAAGACGACATGAAATAACTTGAGGATACTCCGATCGAATAAACAAAAATTATGTTGAGCATTATTGTTGGATGAATAAAATGCCAGTTAAGTTGATGTCAGTTTAGATGATAACGGTGAATACAAAGAATAGAATTCATGCGAAAGGAAGATAGTACGTGTCTAAAACACAAAATGAGTTGTGCAAAGGTAATTGCTATGTGTCACTCCCACTTTTCATAAATAGGGGTAAAATGGTCATTTTGCATTTTTGGATATTTTGGAATTATTTATTTACTAATATTTTTATTTGAGGATTATTTAAGTCGGGTTCGAATTTCATCTCATTTCGACTTGTATCGGAGACCCGGGTAGCTTAGACTCTAGTTGGAACTCACATATTAGTTAGACATGGCCCACAAACCACACTAATTAAGTTAGAGACATTAGGCTAATCCTACTTGATTAGGTTAGTCTAATTAGAGACTCAAATTTGACCCTTTTAACCCTAAACCCAAATGTGACTTAAGTTGACTCAATTGAGGCCAAGAGGGGGGTATATTAGACTTTTCAAAGGGGGGATAAGGGACCATATTGGCCGGCCACTTAGCGATTCATTCCCATTCATTTCATTTCATTATAAGCCTCCATCTTCTTCTCCATGAGTTCTTTCCCAAATTAGAGAGCACCTCTCTTTGATTTGATCTCCAAATACTTCCTTTTCTCCACCAAATCTTTCACCAATCTTCATCATTCATCCAAGGAAGGGTTCTAGCCAAGTTTGGGAGAAAGTTGCCAAGGGAAGCGTCAATTTGAGAATATCATTGGGATCCAACTCCCAATAGGTAAAACCATCTCTCTATTTTGATTTCCCTTCCATTTCAATTAGTTTTGCATTCATTAGGACCACCCTCATGCATAAACCACCATTAGTATGGATTTAGAGGCTCTCATAAGTCCTTTCTAGAAAGTTGGGGTAGCTTTGGTGTCCTCATGGAGAGTTTCCAAGAGGAGGCACTCCATGTGTTTGATAGAATGTCTAATAGGATTATTTATGTTTTAATTTCAGTTTTAGACTTGTTAGAGGGTGTATTGATGTTAGTTAGGATGGTTAGTATGAGTTTCATTTGGATACCCATGGTTGAATCATTTTGGTTTAGCCTACATGTCTCATTTTGGCCTCTACATATAATTTTATGCCTATTTAAATAAGTGGACTATTTTTTTATATATATAAATATATATATATATGGGTCTTGTGTGTGTAGTGTGAGAATGGTAGTATTTGTGGTTGATGGGAGAGTGGTAGATAGATAGTATTATAGAGAGTGAGATAGAGAGGAGTGAAGTGTGGAGAAGAAGGGAGGGGAGAGGGCTGTGCTACCCTAAGGCACACAACAGCAGCTGTAGCAGTCCCCACAGGGGACTGCACACACAGCAGTAGCAGCAGCAGTCCCCACAGGAGACTGAATCATCATAGGTAACAGCAGCAGTGAGTTGCATTAGCAGCAGCAATAGCTGCTGTACAGCCCCATTAGCCCCCACTATAGCCCCTATGTGACCCTATATATACCCCATTAAAACCTCCATTCTAGAACCTATAAGTGAGTGTATAAGTGTGTCAAAAAGTGAGCTAAAATGTGAGAGTTTGTGTGTGGGGGGGGGGAGGGGGGGTTGTGTTAAATGAGGGTTAGTGAGTTAGAAATCTTAGAATCCTAAGATATCAAGTAAGTGTAAGATACTCTAAGATACAAGAATGTTAGATGCATTTAGAATGCAAATAGAGGAAAGGAAATCGAGGAGAGTGAGTGTGGTTTAGGATGGATGTTATCTTAGTATCTTGGTATCTCAAGATACCAAGATTGCTTTCAAGTAATGTAGGTAAACTAATGTAACACCCAGTTTTCCAGATGAGGGTATTTTTGAAATTTTGTAATTATAATTATTATTTAAGGATATTTGTTTCATATTATGATTTTTAGTGATTTTTAATGATTTTTAGTAGAATTAATTTTGGGCCTATAGTTGACTTTGACTAGTGTTGACTAGAAGACTAACCTAGTGACTAACCTAGGTTAAGACCACTTGGTTAGGTTAAGTAAACTTGGTTTGACCTAATTTAGTGAAGTTTAAGTCATTGGAACTTGTTTGGAGAGATTTGGAGTTGATTTGACTAATATGGCTTATGACTTCATAAGTCATGATTAATGACTTGACTTATAGCCCATAGGCCCATACCATGAACCAAACCTAAACCTAATCAGCCCATGGCAGCCACTATTGATCCTTTTCCCCTATTTAATCCCCTCCTAGAATTTAGGGCTAGCCTCCATTGGGATTTGTGCAAGTTTTGGAAGAGGTGAGTCTCCATCTTTCTAAAATCATAGAAAATCCATTTCAACTCCATTTTCCTTCAAATCAATTGCATTAGGACCTAATTCTTCTGTTCTTTCTGTTTGTGTAAGAATATTTCAGAGTAGGATCAATTTGTGGGCATTTTTGAGGCTTGGAGAACAATTCCATTTGGGAGCTTTTGTGAGCTTTGCACATCAATAGGTATAATCTATTCTAACACATGAAATTTCTGTTTAATTGCATTTCTAGGATGCCCTAGCCCTAACCTAACTGTAGGAATAGGAATCCCCAAAATTTTGTGTCCTTTCGTGTCCTTTTTGGACACGTATCAGTGTTGTATAGAACGTATTTGTTGAAACGCTTGTAAGAATTAAATATTATTATTTTCAAAAACTAATTACTTGATTTTGAAGCCCTTGGCATGCTGATCACGAATCTATCACACTGAGCACGATTTAGGCCCGTGTTCGTGTCCAAAATGGACACGAACATGCTGCACGATACTGTCGTGCAGTGTCCTGCTACTCGGGCATCCTAGCGGACACGACACGGTGACTCAAGCCACGAAACTTGGTACACATGTTGTCCTAATGACTGACATGAGACCCACAAAATTTTGTGGGACTTCGATGTGTGTGCGCGAAGAAATCGCGTGTGCACGTGTTTTGCTCAACACTGTGCACGCGTTTTTCGTGTCTCTGATACGGGGCTGTAGTTTTGACACGACACATTTTCGATACGTTGCAGGGTGTTAAAGCTCTAGCCCTATCATGGGCGAACGTGTGTGCACAGGCTCGACACCTCTCGAGCTCTGTGTCGTGTCCAATCGGACACGGCATGGCTGCACGAGGCTGCATGTACAGCAATTGATGTACTATTTTCGATTTGTTTCTTGGACACCTCGTATCCATGTAAATGGACACGAATACACTCCCTAGACACGTGAACATATGGTTAACACCCCTACATACCTGATTTCTAAATTCTATGGTTTAATTTAGGTTTTCGAATTAAGTTTGGATGATGAACTATAGGTATGCATTTCCTGATACACTGTTGATTCCTGAACTCTAAATCCCTTTCTAACTGATTTTTAATGTCAAAATTGCCATGTTTCACCCATGCACATTGTGTTAGTCACTATTAAGTTGGTTTTGCAAGATTAGATTGGGTTTTGGGATGTTGTATGATACATACAATACTGTGGCTGATACATGTTCAGGATGAAATTTCTGATTTTAATTTTCCTTTCAAAAACTAAAATTTTGATGTTAATTGCTATGTTGAGTTCAATGTACTTCATCTATGGGTGGTTTTGATTATTGTATAGAACATGTAAACAAATACCTGAGAATTCCTAATGCTTAATGATTAACTGAGGATTCCTTGACTGTTTGTGAACCTGAGAACTGGGTTGGGATGGGTTAAGTAAACCTGAGATTATGATTTAAACTTATGTATTGGATTGGTTTAGAGTTAGGATATTGAGTGAACCTGAGAAATTGTTTGACAGTGAGGACTGAGAGTTCATTACCTTGATACCTGAGAATGATATATTACTATGGGTTTTCTGAGAAATAAACCCAGGAAACTGAAATGAGAATTCCTGAGTTTATGAAGGAAACCTGAGAATCCTGAGCTTCAAACTGGTTTCCTAAATAACTGAAATTACTTGGGTTGTTGTATAATCATTAGGATTTGTTGAGTGATATGAGTATGAGTGACTTAGGAGGGGATACATTAATATCTAGGTGTGAATTTTTGTTGGTTGTGTGTGAGGGCAGTATCCTAACATTGTTCAGCCCTATAAACCTTAGTGTATTAGTCATCCATAACTGGTACCAGTTGACAGGGAGTTGCCCAAGCCTTGTTTGGCATGGCAATGGAGTTTAGGATATGGTGGGGGATGTTATAGCAGTAGGTGCATTAGCAATTGATGTTATTACCTACTTATTAGAGTATAATGTTATAGGAAGGCTAGGTATATATATATGTATATATATTATAGGTTATGTGTGTATGAGGTAGATGGTATCATGTATAGAGTGTAGAGTAGGTACCATATATATATATATATATATATATATATATATATATATATATATATATATATATATATATATATATATATATATATATTGGTAATATAATATGTATGTAAGTATCTATATATATATATATATATATATATATATATATATATATATATATATATATATATATATATATATATATATATTAGGTATCTTCCCTATAGCTGATTTCATATGATATATCTATGTGTGATGTTTTTCCTTTTGTTGTTGAGTTGGTAGTGTTGGCTATAAGGTTGGTTTAAGGTATAGGTTGTGCTAGAATTTTAGTCTATAGTTGATATAGGTTAGAATAGCCTAGTGTATGTTGTTTAGGTCTAGAGTTGACCAATAGTTGGACCAAGGTTGTTAAGTATAAGTTCCAAAACCCTAGATTAGCCAAGTTGACCATTTGACTAAGTTTGACCCAGTTAGACTAAGGTTGACCAGGGTTGACCAGTTGACCAAAAGTCAACTGTAAGTCAACATTGAGTCCAGATGTGACACTGACTTAGTTTGACTAGAGTAGTTGATTTTGGTTGACCCATAGTTGACCAAGTTTGACTTGGACCTAGTTTGACCTAGACAGTCGACCAGGTTTGACTTAGAGTTGACTTTGACCTAGATTGGCCTAGAAATCATGTAGATTGCATTGTAGCTTTCATTTTCCTTGTATTGAACATGTCATAACCCATACTGCTCTATTTAGGACATTGTGACTCCGGTGCAGACATCTGATATTTCATTACTCTTTTCAGAGTATCAGGCGAGTACATTCTCTGATAGTTCTTTTATTTATTCGATGATTACTGTAATTCAGTTCTAGTATAGTTCTATTTGATTCTCTGTCACAACATGTATTAATATTTTAGATTCATTTATTCGCAATACATGTACTTGATTTGTCTAACCCTATTACTCGAATCACTCACAAGACTCATCTACTCGAAACACCTACAAATATTAAATGTACAAATCATACAAGAATCATCATTACAAGAATGATAGCCATCGATGCTGGGCCCGGTATGCGATGTGTCGTATTCAACAAGAATCACCAAACAAGAATGATAGCCATCGCCGCTTGGCCGAGCGTGCGATGTGCCGTATTACAAGAATGATAGCCATCGCCGCTTGGCCGAGCGTGCGATGTGCCGTATTACAAGAATGATAGCCATCGCCGCTTGGCCGAGCGTACGATGTGCCGTATTACAAGAATGATAGCCATCACCGCTTGGCCGAACGTGCGATGTGCCGTACTCATTACAAGAATCACCTACAAGGATTAGTGTACAAGAATCTTACAAGAATTACTTCACTCAAATCATTGAGAAGAATCATCTACTAGAATCATCATGTACAGGAATCATTTACTAGGTTCAAATTGTATTAGACTCACATTGGGATTACACTCAACCTACATTGTACAAACTGGACTTATAACATGTTACCCTAGTTCAGCTAGATCTTATTTTACAGTCTTCTTTGCCATCATTCTTCTTTTATTTCATTACCTTACTTTCCTTGTACCTTTGCTATTTCTCTACATCATTACCTGTATAAAACTGCCATTATCATCAATATAACTGTCTATAACTGTTTTATAGTATTTGTTATTACTTGGATTTTCTGGATGAGATGTGCTCGTTCCTGTCCTGACTGGACCTGTTGAAATTTTACAGATGATTGCCCTGAGGATACATGCCCTACATATTATGGACCCGGAGACGGGATGACTACCTTTGGCCCCGACACTCAGGAGTGATCGGGATTTAGTTTATTAGACTAGCATCTGTTTTCATGTTGAACTTGTTATAGAAGTTTTGAGACTTGTGTAGTATTTGAGATTTGTTGAGAGTTGTTATTATTTTAGTAGTTGTCTTTCTATTCTTAGTTAACTCTTCTGTGATTATCTTATCGTGCTTAGCCTGTGATTGAGTTACAATATTTTATACTTGTCCTCCGTTCAGAGTTGATCATGATGAGTACATTATAATTGCGTGAGTTGCTGGTTAGATAGTAACCTAGGACAGCGCTCTACCGCCGACACTGCGGCATAGGCTGGGCGTTGTTACGTATTCGTACCCTCACAGTGGGTGCGGGTTGTGACAACTAACATATTAGAAAAGATAGTTTTGATGTCCAAGATAGTGGGAATTTATGGTTGGTAATGGCTAGATAGGTTAATATCTTGCTATCCTAGGATACTGGGAGTGATACTCCCAAGGCAAAGTCGATTTGCCTTAGTGTTAGCAAGTAGAGAGTAAGTACTATGTTAGGGGTAAATGAAGGTAATGGGTAAAACTAAGATACTGGTTTAGGAATACAAGATTGGTCTATATTTAGGATGTCTTGGTAGGTAAATACTAGAAATGGTATGTTTAGTCTATTTTTGACTCTTTTGACCCAAAGTTGACTTTTTACACAAAAGTCAATCACAAGTCAACTCTTTATCTAGAATGGTCTAAAACTCAACCAGAGTTGACCAGTTGACTGAAAGTCAACTGTTAGTCAATATTTGCCTAGTTTGACCTAGAGTTGACCAGTTGACCAAAAGTCAACTGTAAGTCAACCCTTGACCCAAATTGACCTAGTTTGACTTGGTTTGACTTCCTGTGACCTAGTGTGACCTAGTGTGACTCAGTGTGACCTAGTGTGACCTAGTGTGACTTAGTTTGACCTAGTTTTACTTAGAATGACTTAGTTTGACTTAGTTGACTTAGACTTGCACATCATAACCAAATTAGCATGCCTTTCATTATCAAACCCTGTTTTGACTCATGGTATATCATCTCTAGGTCTGTGACTTCACTGAGCATCTGTTCACACTGATAGCTCAGGACCGTAAGGGAGTACATTCACTGATAGTTTTTATTGTCTTGATATCTGCTATATCCGATTCAGTTGTAGTATCTTACTTGATTCCCGACATGATGGTTCACGGACTAGTATACGTCGGATCATGTCATGAGATGTTATTCCTGGACTTTCTTGGTATATTGGTATATGATATTTTTTATTCCCTGTACTTCTATAGACATCAATTTGGGAGTGGACTGGCCCCCTACTTTTGAATCCTGTGTCATGACGTACCATATCCGGATTCGTGATACTACTCGGGGATGGGGAGTTGTTCGTGGTTATGTGATCAATACCATACTTGTATTCCTATACTTGTTCATAGCTATACCCTTACTTTACGTAGGGTAAAGCCTGACCCTACTTGTTCATAGCTTTTCATGCTGGCTGGCCTGACCCAGAGTTTTTGTTTTTCTTGTTCATAGCCAGTCAGATGGTACAGCCTGATCTTGACCCAAGCCGATCACATAATGCTCTAATATCTTATGGCACATTTTATGTTTACCTTTATACATCATATATCATGTTCTGTTCTACATTCCTGTATTATTACCATGACATGATATCCTGTTTCACATATCCAGTTACATTTCCTGTTTGGATATTTGTCTTGTACAACTGTTGTTAGTATTTTATACTTGCTCATATCCTGACAGGATAACCCCATTGATGTTTACAGATGATTTAGAGGCCGACTGCTCGACCTTCTATGGCTATGGCATAGACGGCGAGTATGACTTGTATGCACCTGTGGAGCCGGTGCCCTTAGAGGACGTACCGTCTGCTTAGACTAGTTAGATAGGCTTGCATGGACTGGGATCCAGCTAGTACTTCAGACTTGTAGTATACATATTATTTTGGGATTTTGTTATGTTATTAACTCTAAACTTGTGTTGGGATCTTGCATCTATTTCCAGTTATTCCTTCTGTCATATTTTCATATTTCGTGCTATCTTCCTTAGAAGTCTTGTGATTGAGTTGTGACATTATATACCTCCGTACGGAGATGATAGGTACCATTATATTGTGTCTAGATGTTGTATGTTATAGAGGAACTATACAGCATTTTACTGCCGATACTGCGGCGTAGGCTGGACGTACCCATGTGCTCGTGCCCCTACTTTGGGTGCGGGTCGTGACACTATGTAAACGTACTTGAGGATATTAAAATGCGTCGAGGGAATCTGTGAATGGATTGATATAGTACTTGGATGAAAACGAAAGTGTCTTGAATGTTTTGACGATAACCACAACATTAACGTTCTTGTCTTGTACGAGCGCAACTTTAGCCTTGCACATGCGTCACATCGGATTAGGACGATCATTTTGCGGGAGCGCTAGCATGGTGATTCATGTCCAGCAAGGATGATCGAACCTACGGGAGATCTGGCTGGCAATTGAATTTTTTGACTTATGGTTTGATATGAAGGTGAATTCGAGGATTGTTAAGATAAGCATAGAGTGTGTCAGATATTGACCGTAGATAGATAGACTCGTACTCGAGATGAACAAATATTGCTTAGTTAGCAATATTATTAATGATAGTGCATGAGTAATTCAGATAGTAACGGTACATCAGTTGTGCGGGTGGGCAGATGTATTTTGGATTGAAGAATTATGTCAAATTCGATAAAGTTCCATAGGAATTGTAGGAAATTGATTTGGCTCCGAAATAGGTATAGCATGGTTCGTAGTAACTGACCCTTGTTGATGATCTTCAATTATCGAGCGTAGCTTCGGAGCAGCTGACGCTAGAAGACTTGACCGCCAAATCAAATAAAATATCGAAGCCTGTAGGATGACCCAACGAAGTTGTATAAGAAATTACGTCGAGGATAAAATGATGATGTCGTACATGTTGATGATAAGTCTAGGCAATCGAATATGTGTACTGAGACTTGACGGGACAGCCTTTAGCTAGATTGGTAGAGATAGACTTTGACGATTATTCGAATAAGTACTCGAGTGGTTTGCTAGTTGATGATCGAATAGATGTTGATGAACATACTTAGCATATCGATGCGGATAGGCAATTACGAAAATCGTGTTGTGTACGAAAGCAAGAATAGGGGGACAACCATAGGATCATGTCGTAGATCAAATTTGGTAACGATTAGGCTACGTGTGTTAGGCAAGATCGAGATTAGCAAAACGAATATGTCGGGATTGGATTGAGAAATTTGATTGGTGATTCATACTCAATCGAGAATCGGAGATGAACGTATCGTAAGAGACCTTGGGTCGAAAAGATTGTTGCCTTTGAGCATCATAGACTCAAGTTGACCTCTTGTGTTATGAGAGATTAAGCACGATGTCTGGATAAGTTACCTAGTGGTGGTAGCCCCAGACAAGATGCATAGACAATTTCGAGAACGTGAATCATATCGGATTAGTTGTGTGTGAAGTATAGTACAAATTATAGGCAAAACAAATTTAGGACATGTTGTTTTAGTCCATGTCATTGAGGCAAAACTTCTGGAATAGTTAGACGAAATATTTGAGTTGTGCGAGGAATAGAAAATGGACGGACGAGTAGGCACTATAGAGAATTGTGACGATCGGATGCGCAATGACTTGATGCAACCATGCATTAGATAGTCGATGAGAAACTTATGGAATCAAAGTTGCGATTTTGAATTATATAGTATGCAAAGGTGTTTGGGAAATGATCATCTGTTATGGAATTATGCATACAAGAAGGATTTTGGAAATAGACGCTAAGACTTGACCAAGTCGTGTACGGAGTGGCTTGCGTTTGAGGATTTAAGTTGAACATGTTAGCTTTGCTCGAATTCTTTACCATTGCGCTTGGCTGAAATACATATATTGGGGGGACGTCTAAAATATGTGTATGATCCAAACTCAATGGTATACCGAATTCATTTGAAATTGCAGAAAGCATCGAGAAGTGTTAAATAAATAGTACGAACGCTAGAGATGGAACCACGATAGTGAGTCGGTGATGAATAAATCACATAGATCGAAAATTCAAGCGGTCAAGAGAAATGCGTGGATTGAGTGTTAGCTTCGGTTCGAGGGTTCGAGCACGAACCTTATTTTGAGTGGTATATTATGTAATGTCCCGTACCGTACGGTGCATTACGATGAGTCGTTGACTCGAAGAGTTGCGTTGACTCGATGAAGTATCGATGCGAATCGATACAAGAGTTACGTTGGCCTGAAAGAAAGCTTTGAGTCGATTCGAATCTACAAATCAAAGTGATGTAAGACATAAGTTCGATTCAAAAAAATATTGACTTTAATTGATTTCGTATGTAAGTTACGCTTTTATGCTGAATTATAAGTCGGCACTTTGCCTTATTCGCAACAGTGTCCACAAAACCAAAACCTCATCTTGAAATGGACTGAGACATGGACATTGTAGGTCGAATCAGTCGAGCAGTTCAACGAAATAGCTAAGTCAGAAGAGTTAGTCGTGCAACAAAATTATGAAATCGAGCTGCATCTGTAGTGCCCCGTCCCTACATCGTGCCCCGTCTTTGTCCACGGGGTACGCGAGAAAGGAACACTGTCGCTATCGATTCGGTCGGGACCGATAGGTCGGAATCGGCCGAGTCGATCGAACGGGAACGGTTGAATTAAGATCTATTCCACGTTATGGCATGGCTTCTTCGGAACCAAGTCCCATATTCAGCGGGTTGTGCCTCGAGGATTGGCTCTACGGCTGAGTTGGGAGAGACCTCCCGTTGCTCTGGTTTTTATGCCGCACTGGATTTTGGCTTTGGCTTTGGTTTTCGTGAATGCATTTTTCGTGAATGTTTTTGATGGGTTTTCGTGATGCGTTTTCGAGCTTCGCATTCATATCGAATATCCTTGAATTATACAGTGTTCTAATCAGTTGCTTATGCGATTGCAGGTGATCGCGTAGGCGACGTCAGCGCAGCCAACCGGTCGCTCGCTTGAAGCAAGGCTAAGGCGAGTGGCTGACCTCCTTCGTCTCGTCCCTCTACTTCAAAACTCAATATATGAAGTAAATGAATGCTTGTCATAATAGTATAGAATCAAAGAAATCGTGGCACGATTCTTCACGAAACACTTGCTATCAAACTGCCGGTTTTGAAAATGGAAAACGCGCTTTCTTATACAAATCCACTTAGCCTATGCAAACAATGAATAAATCGATTAACGTTTATCGCAACGATACGGCTAAGTAAGCAAATTAACTAAGTCTAAAGGAAAACGGTCATTGGACAACTTGTCGACAAGGTGTAGTTTCCTCGAACGGTTGCCTAGGCCAAGGGACCGATTCGACCTGGGAGGAACGAGTGTATAGCAAGCGCCAGCCCTTCATCGGTACGAGTTATGCAGGAACTTTCGCACAGGGCTCGCTACCCGACGCGAAAGGGTCACCGTCTAACTCTGCTATAGTCCGAGATGGCTTGACATTGCCAGTAGCCTTTACACCCTTTTTACTGCTTAACAAATGCACATGGCACGGGATGATATTGATAGTTGCTCATTGTTATACAAATTCATATGCTTGCCTCAAGCATGTTAACATGCAAATCGAACAGGATGGTTAGAAAGATTATTGAAATAGCTAGCTAACATGTTTACGAAACTTCTTAAATCAAATACAGAGCTTGGATTTAATTAGCCATTCGCCAGTACATGTGTTTCGTGCTGATCCTCGCTCTTTGCAGGTCCCGCGAACCAGGAAGGACGCACCAGCTAGCTCGGCGGCGTTCGTGACTTTTGAAGCTTCGGCCGTGCGTCGAAGACTTACTTTGCGACTATACTTTTGAAGGCTCTTGACAGTCTAAGGAAAATGACTCAGCGTCCCTCCCATCCAGGTCAATGGAGTACTTGTGTATATTGAGGGATATGTGCAATGTATGGAACGGCTATCTCATCGGCACTCTTTTGTAATCGAGTCATGTTGTAGCCCGTGCGGCAATGAGTCTTGTATCGGAGTCTGTAAAAGATGTTCATTATCAATAAAGATCAAGTTTTCCTTGCTTATTGTGTGTATCAATTTGTCTGCGTACTCTCTTAGATCTCGTGTCTCGGATTACCTTATGACTAGGCCTTGTGCGATCGCAAATTAGGTTCGCACGATATCACGCCCGGGGGACGACTATCGATTCGACGGAATCGGGGCGTGACAGCATCAGCTCGGTGAAATGATTAGGCGTATCGGCTTAAGGTGGACGGGTTCAGACCCTTCTCCCCTACTCCTTCATGCCTAATAAAATGTACCCTATTATACTAGTGTTTCTATCGAGGCATGGCTCAAATCGAGTAAAGGTCTTAGTGTGTGTAGACATTAAGATAGAACATTGAACAATCAACAATTGAGGTAACGTGCATCAAGTGTACGGATTACGGTAGGATATTAATGGTAGAATATTGAAAGGCAAACTTGAGATGTACATCAAGTGCACGACTCAGATAACATTAAACAATAGGCCTAGAGTATTGAATATATGGCGTTGAACGTGCATTCGTGCATGGAGACTACGAAAATGAGTTAGTAGGCGAATTGGACAAGTTGTGGTACAACACCACGGAACTGTCAGAACATTAATGGGTATACTTCGTGCATCAAAGTATACAGTTGTGGTACAATTGTCGTGAAACTGCTATTATACGAATAACTTGAAAACCTTCGATTGAGTAGATGTGTGTATTGGGTATAGTGCATCAATATGGATGTATTGGGGCATTATGCCAAATAAAAATAGAGATAGGCAAACATATTTGGTTGTATGAAACTCAGACGCATATTGCATCGTCAATGGACTCGGATGGCCCGTGTACGGGTATTGCTTTCCTCGAACGGTTACGACCGGGGCACCGGAACCGCTCGGCCTAGGAGGGAATTATGTTTGGTATTCATGGTGCACTTCATTAGGACGGGTTACGACCGTCCAATGTTGTGATATGCTATGATATGAGTAAGTTTGGAATCCTTCAGATACTGGACTAGCAATCCGTACTGGAGCGATCGCCTGCTTACACATTGAGATCCAAGTCCATTACGGCCTAAAATATCGTAACCTTCATATAGATAGGATCGGTAGGCTGTGATTAGAATTGGGTGCAGGCACAGGGCCTGCCATCCTTATAATTATGCTAAGTTTGTTGGTTGATTAGGTGAATTGCTATTGATTGTAGGCTTGGCAGAAGGAGATAAAAACGTGCACAATCACTATGCTTATATTCATTATATATCTAACCGTATCTGTCACAGGGACACAGTGCTGGACACATTTATGATTCAGTTGCTATCGATAATATGCCTTACTATTTTGAATTTTGCCATGAAACTGATCCTAAGGCTAAATAGAAAGATCACCAATATAATCTGCATGCTTCACTAAATTTACTTAGTGTTGGTTTAGGCAGTGGGTCTTGATTGGTATATACGACAATGAAGTACTGATCTTCTACAAGATTGCTTACAGGTTCAGGATATGGTCTGCTCGCGGCAGATCTTCGCTTGGATGCACTGAGGTAGGAAGTCCCTTAGCGTGTAAAAGCCTAAAGAAATACACTTAGCACCCTGCACTACTCATAAGAAGTGCCAGCTTTCAAATCATCAAGTGGCGCTAGCCATCAGATCGCGCCAGACATCAAATGGTGCCATAAATCAAGTGGCGCTACCCGCTACGTGGCCATCTTCTTGGAGAAGCTTAACAGTTATCATCATGACTGACAGCACGACAGTCAAAAAAAATCTGTTCGAATTCCGAGCACGTAGCGCTCGAGAAGATTTGGTCAGACATGTCAAATCCGCCATTAATGACCAACAGCTGTCTCGTACCATCTTCAATTAGTGCGAGATGATCATTAGTATCATATCAGTCAGTGGCACCACTCAACAAGTAGCGACTGGCACCACCCAGCAGTGGGTGCCATTTGATCAAATCATCCTGAAGTAGTTAGATTACGTGGCACACATGCCACTAATCTCGAAGAACGTGTCTGTAGCACTGCCCGTGACCAAGCGCATATCAATCACAACATGCCATGCGTCCAAGCAGTTAAACTAACCGTTCGTGCCAAAGGATGAATGGCGCTCCACTTACAGCATGCGCCAATTAGGATAACTACTTAACAGTTATCTCTAGAACACTATAAGTAGAGTTTCAAATCACTTGCAAAGCATCACTAATGATCATAATCTCCTGAGCATTTGCTGCAGCACTCTCCAAAGGCTTTGTTCTGCGATATCGCATCGTCCAAGGGATAAAGTGATCGTCTTCTGATCAAATTTATATAGTTGTACTTCCCCAGAAATCAATTACCTCTTGTACTTTCTTTTTTCTAGTTTGTAAAGGAACACTTTTGTTTTTGCAAACATAACATTTTGAGGCATGCCATCGCACTAGTTTAGCTTGTAACATAAAGATGTTCGGCCGGGAGTCTTGAATGTGCTATAGAAGACATGATGTATGGAACGAGATCCTTTGTGAGCTAGAGTAATCATAAGCGTTGTAAGCCAATTGGCATATTCAGTGCCTTTGTAACCTCAGCTCATTTATCAACAAAGAGATTCTTATTATATATATTATTTCCTTCTGCTGTAAATGCTATCAATTTGAGACAAACTTATGCAAATCTATCATTTTGCCTTGCACGAGCACAACTCCAGGCTCGTGCGACATCACGCCCCAGCGAGTACGATTGATTCGGGTAAAATCTAGCGAGGACGAGCGATTTTTCGGGTCGGGGCGTGACAAAAATCACTGGCACTAGCTCGTTATATTTTGTAGAGAATACGAGATTGTCAACGAGACTAGCAAGCCATATACTCCTCGCAATCCAATGTATTTAATGAAAAAAAATTAGACGCTGACCGAAATGATAAACTCTACGCATTTAACAGTAGGGATACCATAACACTTCTAGGGAAAAGCTGCTCCAATGTCCACCTTCATCATGAACAGTAATACCCCACTCCGCGAGGCATTTGGTTGGCTTGTTGGATACGACTAGAATGTTGGACAGTGACTTGTGTTGGAAACCAAAAGAATTAAGAATGATGCAGTCTCTTTGAGTTGGTCAGATTGGGATGAGTTATGAAACATGGCTCGATGGTGTAGCTATATCAAGTAAAAAATATGGTGCTTTGTGTCAAACCATCTCTGGAGGACCCGTTGAGCATATATGTGATCAGAACAGGAAGAACATTTGTGTAAGTGAGTAGAAATGTCTCTTCTCCCCTACTCCTTCATGCTTAATAAAATATAGTACAGTATTACTATGTTATGTCCCTAAATGTCCCATACTTTAGTTACTGAAGTAATAGTGATGCTTACGTTGAGAACTCATAAGATGAATGACACATGAACTGACACTGTGAGTCATACACTAGAAATGAATTGATAATATTGCTCATGCCTAATGCTGCTAAGATGAATGTGACACTTGAATAATGAAAATGAAATGCTTATGTGAATGATACATGAGAAATAAACTAGCAATGCTATTGACATAAAATGAATAAGGAATGTCCCTATAAGAAATGAAATGTTGTTATTCCTATTTGAAAGGAATGATGTGAAAAATGTTGTGATGTGATGAAATAAGAATATAAAATGATGAGACTTGGGATCGTTGAGGTCACCAAGTGTGGAAACAATATGAATGATGGAAATAATGAGTCATTGAACATGGCTAAAATTTGAGATGAGATGATGAACTGTTGGCTTTGCTTACTTTCAGTTATTTTACCATGCACTTTGTGTTATTGAGTCGGACACGCATTCCCATGGTCATAGACGTACTTATTTCCAAGTCTGAGTAAGTTTCCTCGAACAGTACTTGCGATAATAAGACCAATTCGACCCGGGAGAAAACATTGGCGTGCTTTGGTGGCACGACGTATTGCGGGACCTCCAGTTGGGCTTGTAACCCAGGCTGATAGGGTGCATCACAATACGGGTGATTGTGGACCTTCAGTCGGCTTGCTACCCACGTAAGGGGTGGTCGTATATCGAGATGAAAAAGTATTTTATGGTGTAGTTTCACCAACGACCACTAGTCGAATGCATGCTAATTAATGTCTTATACAGGCAGAGTAAGTATATCATATATCCTGTATTTTATACATGTACGAGAAAGTCAACAAATGTGATATAGTTATTTATATATTAATTTAACTTGACTACTTAACATGTTAATGACAATTATGCTACAGTGTTGCATTTCCATGAGTAATGCTATAACATACTGAACATGTTAACAACAGTATGCTACAATGTGCCTTTATAAGGACAATGTTATTACATGTTTACATGCTTCACTATGTTACTGCACATGAATTGTAAACTGATGTTAGGCCCCAAATAGAAAGATCACTATTAATAAATGTTTGCTCACATGACTACTTAGTGTTGGTTTAGGCGAGTGCCTGGTTCTGCTCGTCAGTACACGGTAATATACTGACCCAAGTTGTAGGCATCCTTTTCAGGTGCTCTACTTGGGAAGTTCAGTACATAATTGGCATTGATCAGTCCCGAGGCATCGAAGACTTGTTAGGCATGTAGAAGCTCTCCTTATAAAAGATGATGTCTTTTATTTATAAAGGGCATAATTATGGAATAATGTAAATCTGTTGTATCAGTGAGTTGTAAACCAAGTCGACATATCATGTTGTAAGTCAGTGTGACAAGATCAAATGTAAACCTAAATGGCAGACGTTTCAGTTGGCTATCAATGTAATATGAGTTATGTTGTAAGCTTTGCATTATACTACAAGCCTTGTACTTTATTTCAATTATCAATAAAGAGAATATATTTAATTCTTTATGCCTTATTGTGACTTCAAGTTATCTGCTTATTTCTGCTGCTATGAAACAATAATGTGTTCTTTCCAATAAAGAGAGGTGTTTTATCATCTTCAATTTGTCTTCTTGTGTCATTGCGATGTGTTCCTATCTTAAAGATTATCAATTATGCACTTCTTTACCTTGTACAAGTACAATATAGATTTGTACGACATTAAGCCCAAGCGAGGACGATCGATTCTCAGAGATAAAAGCGAGAACGAATGACTCTGTGGAATCGGAGCGTGACAATTTGGTATCAGAGCCAGTTTTACAACCTTGGACTCTTATTTGATTTTCTTCAAATCAAAGTTGCGTCTGCGATTAACCAAAGTTGCTTCCGCGATTACTCAACGTTGCTTCTGCGATTAAATCAAATATTGCTTCTGAGATTATTCAAAGTTGTTTCTAAGATAATTTCAAGTTGTCTCATGTCTGAAAAGTTTGTTGACCCTCTTGGATGCTTAATGGATGTTCCACACAATAAGTCTAAATATATTCTGATGCCCATGAATTTGATTGTTATTGATTTGGACACTAATGATCCAACAATGATTCGATGCCATAGTATGTTATTTTGTGAATGATGTTCGCAATGTGAGAATAGAGAAAGTTGTTATGTGTGGTGTACATGTTTGATAATTTTATGTTATATTGGGAAGAAATTGTGAATAAGACAATTGATAATTGAATTCAACAGATTTGATAAGTTGACTCATGTATGGTGGCCTTATAATTTTGTGATCCTGGGAATATTGGTTTCATGTTGTGATCGGTCTAGTTCATGGTTGTCTGAAATAGACCTGGGTTTAGTATGGTTTGGGGATGGATTCATTTTTTAGTAGTATATGCCTCTACCACCTTAGAATGAGATGTATCGCGACCCTTTCCATAGGATAGTAATAAGTCTATCTATGAGTATTAGGTAGTACTGAGACTTAGCTGGGAGTCATGCCTTGTTGTTAGGTGACTTGAGTGTCCCTTTATGGTGATGTTATGGTGGGTAGCAAAAATTGTCAGAATTTGTACCGAGTACCTTGGTTGAAAATTGTTCAGTCAGGTGATGACTCAGACTAGCCGGATGATAATTTTACTGTGGATAATCGATTTGGCAAGAGAATGTTGTGGCTTAGAACATTGAATGATAATTGTGATTAGTTGGATGAAAAATCTTGTGCGACTATTAAATTTGGTTGCTAATCCAAAAGTTTTGAAAATGTTGTCGATGATTCGAATGGATGTTGGAAATCTGTGTTTTGGACCCAAAGGATAGATCAGTAAATTACGAGAATCGTGCTTTATGAGATGGATGGTCGCTATATATGTGCATGTATGCCCAAGGATTTGAATTGTATCACAATGTAGAAGCATAGAATTCATGCGCTACATAAGTCAAGTTTCTATGCGCTGTAAACAACATACGCCAGATGCAAAAGTTACAATCGGCACATCATAGAAAGACAACAGATAGAGCGCGTGAAAAGAAGACTTTTTATTAATCTCGACATTGAACATCTATTACATGTTGTGATTACATTGAAAGACTACTACAGCCTACTCTAAGCTCTACGGATAGGCACATCACTTTGATGTCTCAGCACAGTCATATTACTTCATCGTCACGAGCGAATCACTTCCTCGTCACGAGAAAACCACTTCCTCGTCAGGGGCGCATCACTTCTTCGTCTCAACACAGGCACATCCCCACCCGAAGCAGTTATTGAGCAGAATGTGGGTTGGCAACAACCCAAATTCGGTAATCAATATTTTGGCGCTCGATGTTGTCTCCACCAATGAGGTACACGAGCACGAACTGCTCTGTCCATAGCCAACTGGGGGGCATCTCAGTTCCCTGAGGGAATCCTTCGTCAGAATCATAGCTTCTTTGAATGAGGGGATCTATAACCCATAGCCGACCGACTCGCCAAAGAGGAGGCTCACGGCCATCGAAAACCAAGTAGATTTTTGACATGAAGTCAGGTGGAACGAGAATGAGCAAGTTCTTCTCTCTTCAAAACACACATATTTATAAGCTAAGGCAGAACCAAACCCATGCGCCATGTGGCAGTTGTCCAGAAATTAATGCGATAAACCTAGCATTAATGTCGCTTTCCGTTCCCAGAATACGTATTTTAATACATGTACTGCTTAAATGTATTTATTTAATATTTATCATATATTGTTCTGTATTTAATTTTCTTTAATTTTATGCTAATTATTTTTTTGCATTTTACTTCTGCTTTTACTTTGCTTTTGGGTTCGGCCTGAGTTGGTTTATTCCCCACCTATTCCCTCTTCATTTAAAGTCCCAAACCCTTTCTCTCTCTTCATTACTTCTCCTTCTCATTAACTCTTCTTCTTCATCCTCCATAACTCTCCCCCACCTACCCAGCCGCATAGGCAAGTGCCAACTTGCTTCATGATGGAACCCCAGTATTATTGTTCTATCATCTTCCTTACTTGATCTTAAGTCTCTTTAGTACTTAATATTTTCAATTTCCATGGCTCATTTTATGTAGATCTAAACTTGTTATATTTTTGGATTTTTTTTGGGTTTTGATCTAGCTAACCTAGTTATTTCCAAGTTTTGATGGTTCCATGTTGTAGACAAATTTCGTTCTACCCTATTTTGATCAATGGGAGTCCAGATTTGGGCTTGGAATGAAGGATTTAGAGAGTTTGGAAGCAATGGCTTCCATGATTCTGTTCTCAGGAAATTTAGAGAAGAAGAACAGTGCTTGGCCGCATGAGTTTTCATGCGGCAAGTCTCCTCGCCGTATGAGCAATCCTGGCCGCATGAGCAATTCTGGCCGCATGGCATTTAGCATTCAGCCGCATAAAGCTTGCCATTCTCAGTCGTATAAGGCTCAGCTTCCGAGCCGCATAGGGATAATTATTTCTCAGCCGCATATCGCATATTCAGCCGCATGAGCTTATCTCAGCCGCATGGCCGCATGTCATCTCAGCCGCATAGGCTTGGTGATTCCCAAGCCGTATGAGATTCCATATCCCAGCCGCATGAGATTTCATATCCCAGCCGTATATGACTATCCTATCTCAGCCGCATATGCATTCAATCATTCTCAGCCGCATAAGACTTGATTTACCGCAGCCGCATGAACCCTAATCTTTTCTAGCCGCATGAGATTTGATTTATTGAGCCGCATGTGATTTAATTTATTGAGCCGCATGTTATTTGATTTATTGAGACGCATGGACTTAGTTTCCTTCAGCCGCATAAGGCCCTGTCTTTCCGTTGCTGTATGTTATTCTAGCCACATGGAATTGGTTTTCTAGCCGCATAGACTTGTTATTTCCTAGCCGCATGGCGTAGAGCCGCATGAGATTGACTTATTGAGCCGCATAAACGAGCATCCATCTATTGCTGCTCCTATTACCTTTTTGTTATTTTCTTGTCCTGAATTGACATTAATTAACATTGATTGTTATCTTGATGAATAATTGATCATGCGTTCCTAGTTGGAACTAAGAGACTGGCTAGTCGTCTTATTGAATTGAATAAATGAGACACATTCATATTAACTATGAACTATTACAATTGATTGGTCGATCCCGAATATTGGCATACAGGCACATGCAGGCTTCAATTTATTTATTTATTTTACAAAAGCAGCATGTGTACTTTAAGGTCAAGGCATGATTATTTCGTGGTTAGTTTTGATTGTAATATTACGCTATGTAAGACCTACAACCTAACCGCACGGGTATCGTTGTAGAGTTTTGCATATCATACCCCGTACAAGAGTACTCATTCTGAATGACCATGATCCACGACATGGGATTTCACTTAACATAGAGACTACTAAGTTAAATAAAATAAGGATTGCATGGAGGGAATGGATTCCCGAGTTCTTACATGGCAGCCCTCTTTGGGACTATTAGTGCCCGACAGGCCGGCTAGTTCCCACAGATACTGCAAATCTGTACACGGGCAGGGAGCGGTATATGCTTATATTATTTATTGTATATTGTATATTGATGACGGGCGTCCCGCTGGGACTCTTCATGATTGGCACAATTGATTGATTGGGTAGACTAGCCTTATTCGTATATAGTAAGAACTGAGGAATCCTTATTGCATATTTCCAGGGTAACTTGGAACTCGCAGTAGCAAGCCGTAGTAGTTGAATGGCCGTTTAAATTGATTTGTTTGTGTACTATACCTACTCTGTTAACTAACTGAGATGATCAAAATGTCAGGACATGACGGGCCAACTTATGTCTTTGTTTGGTTGGGAGGTTGGTTCGAAGTGTCGTGATGTTATGTGAATCCCAGTAGCAAGCAGAGATCTATTTATTATATTTTCTCATTACTAGTTTTAATTCTTCATATCGTGCTTCCTTGCGGTACTTGCTATTAGAGGTCTAACCTCTCTGGTTTTGCATGGCCAGATTTAGAGCCGGTCCCTGAGGACTCAGCTTACTTCCACCTCCAAGATGGTCAATACTAGAGGGATGATCGCAGGAGGACTCGAGTGGGTTCCTTACTTCCCCGCTCGTTTTGTTACTTACTTTATACTTTGTCGTTTGGCACCGCCATATTAGTCGGATTGTCTTGTACTTACTTTTACATAATTGTAACTAAGTCAGGCTGCAGCTGATAACAATTGTGTATACTTTGCTACATCATCTGGCTATGTTTTGTAAAGCCAGATCTCAAGAACATTTTGACTGAACGTTTGGGATGCCTTACTGCTTTATCTTACATGTTCTCTATTACTGTTTCTTGTTTGAATGATTGAGACAATAGATGCGAAGTGACCATAGTGAGACTTTCATGTAGTATGTACCCCTCATCTTTTAGACAGCATTGATCGTATTATACGGTATTCATCTACCCGTAATACGTAGCTGGCTGAGTCATTCCCCCGCTGTCTAGTATTCTGGTTCTGGGGCATGATAAGGTTTTAGTGGTGGCCCATGCAGGTCTGATTTCATACTTGTGGGGTGTTTTAATTTATAGGATGTCTCAATCACACATGTTCCTTCTTGATCTCTTGATTCGTTACTCTCAACTCTAGCTTGACATTCCGGTATCCCTTGACTTCGTTGATCTTTCCTGTCCGGTCGTTTGATTGCTCTCTTGTCCCTTTTCTTAGGGGCACTTCGTCTGTATCTGTCAGGACTGGACAGCAACAAGGGCAGCATGGACAACCTGACCAGGTTGGTCACCAACAAGGGCCAGTACTACTTCAAGAGACTATCCAAGAAGAAGTGATAGTGGAACCAGCAGCTGGACCGCAGTATCCAGAGGTTCCAAGGCCACCAATAGTTCCACCTACCCCTGTGGAAGTAGATACATCGGCCCTTCTGGAGATCATAAGAGGGATGATGGCTACTCAGCAACATCATATGTTAGCCCAGCAGCGCATGCACGCTCAGTTGCAAGAGCAGAACGTACTACTCAACCAAAGATTACAGACGGCTTTGGAAAGAGGGGCGAGGATAGATTCAGGAGCATCAACCAGATTTTGCAAGTACAACCCCTGCCATTTTGAAGGCACGGAAGATGTCATCTCAGAAGATGCATGGCTTAAGGATATTGAGGCTATTTTGACAGCGGCTAAGGTTCCGACGGAAGAACGTATGGATCTAGTAAAGTTGTTACTTCAGGATTTCGCACGTGATTGGTGAGAATCAGAGGAAGTAGGCATCAGACGTCCTGTTGCTTGGGACGATTTTACCGTAAGATTCAAGAAGAAGTACTATGGAGTTGTGGTACAGTTTGAACTACAACAGAAGTTTATCAACCTCAAGCAGGCCGGCAAGACGGTAGATGCTTACACAGCGGAGTTCTGCAGATTGAGTAGGTTCGCCCCAGAGATGGTAGCAACGGAGAGCCAGAGGGCTATAAGGTTCCAGTAAGGGTTTCATCTTGAGCTCTTGCAATTGATAGAGGGGCACAACTACCAGACTTTTGATGAAGTGTTGACGGTAACCCGAAGGCATGAGATCACCATTCAGAGGATCACGGCAAGGACTGGAGGTCAGAAGAGACCCCACAGTTAGATTGAAGGAGGAGGGGGAGTAGCGCCCCGAACAACATCACCGTCCCTTGGCATTCGCATCCACGATGTGGCACTGCGAGGGCCAGCACCACCAGCAAGGCAGCAGCAACAGCAACAGAAGAAGAACCAGCAACCCCCAGCGGGCTGCACTTATTGTGGAAAGGTAGGACACACTAGAGATGTGTGTCGGACATTGAACGGGCAGTGTTTGATATGTGGAAGTCTAGATCATCGGATTTCTACCTGTCCTATGAGCTCGAGGTCAGGAGGACCAGTGCAACAATTTTCTGCTCTGTCAGCACCAGGGACAGGCCAGTATCGAGGACCAACGGTGGCAGTGAGACCGTTGGCACAGCGCCCATTCATGACACAGGCTCAGATGTTTCGGCAGCAGGGACCGCCGATGCAGCAGCAACACAGACCACCCCAGCATCACCAAGGCAGGGGCCAGCAGCAGCACCAGGCTAGGCCGCAGCATGGGAACCAACAAGGAGGTCGAGGGCAGGCATTCAATCTGTCCTTGGAAGAGGCATTGGCATCGGAAGATGTTGTGGCAGGTAACATTCTCGTTGCATCATATCCCGCAGTAGCATTGTTTGATTCGGGAGCATCACACTCATTTATATCTGTACAATTTGCGACACGGCTAGGAATGGAGTTCGAGGCATTGCCAAGGAGGTTGAATATACTCACTGGTAGTGGACTCGTAGGAGTTAGTAGGATTATTCTAGCGTGTAGCGTTGTAGTTTGCGGGCATTCCTTACCCGCCAGGTTGATAGAATTTTCTGTTAGAAATTTTGACGTTATCTTAGGCATGGACTGGCTGAAAAACAGTCATGCGACAATAGATTGTCGTAGAGGGAGTGTATCCTTTGATATTTCAGGCATGAAGAGGTTCACCTTAGTCAGATCAAAGACAACTCAGCAAGAGCAGTGAGTAGTAACGGCAATGGAAGAAGTTCAAGTTCCGAAGGTAGTTGAAGAGTTTCAAGACGTATTTCCTGAAGAACTTCCAGGTCTACCACTGGGTAGAGATATTGAGTTCAGTATAGAATTGGTACCTAGAACTAAACCGATATCAGATCGAGTTTACAGGATGGCGGATTCAGAGCAGGCCAAGGTATATCAGCACATAGAAGAACTGAAGGAGAAAAAGTTCATCCAAGCTAGCATATCACCATGGGCAGCGCCAGTGGTACTTGTAGGGAAGAAGGATGGGTCATCCAGATTGTGCATTGACTATAGGAAGCTTAACGCGATAACAGTAAAGAACAAGTACCCACTACCCAGGATCGACGACTTGTTTGATCAGTTGAGCAGGGCTAGAGTTTTCTCCAAGATAGATCTTCGTTTAGGGTATCATCAAGTGAGGGTTCGGAAGGAGGATATTCCCAAGACAACATTCAGGTCGAAGTATGGACATTATGAATTCTTGGTAATGCCGTTTGGTTTGACCAATGCTCCAACAATATTTATGGATTTGATGAACCGTATCTTTATGCCATACTTGGATCAGTTTATCGTTGTGTTTCTTGACGACATTCTTGTATACTCTGCCAGTGAAGAGGAGCATGAAGACCACCTCCGGAAAGTGTTACAGGTTCTGAGAGAGAACCAGTTGTATGCCAAGCTCAGCAAGTGTGAGTTCTGGACGGATCATATTTCATTTTTGGGGCACATCATATCAGGAGCTGGAGTAGTAGTAGATCCCAAGAAGGTAGAAGCAGTAGAGAGTTGGCTAGTACTCAGGATCGTAGCAGATGTACGAAGTTTCTTGGGATTGGCAGGGTATTACAGAAGGTTCGTATCAGACTTTGCAAGACTTTCAGCACCCATGACCCGCTTGACACGGAAGGATGTGCCATTCGTTTGGTCGACAGAATGCCAGTCATTATTTCAGAATTTGAAGCAGAAGTTGATATCAGTACCTATTCTTACATTGCCAGTTGGACCCGAAGGTTTTACAGTATATTGTGATGCGTCAGGTAAAGGACTTGGGTGCGTCCTCATGCAACATGGGAAGGTGATAGCGTATGCATCTAGGCAGCTTCGGGACCACGAGAAGAATTATCCAACTCATGACTTGGAGTTGGCAGCAGTAGTATTTGCTTTGAAGCTATGGAGGCATTACTTATATGACGATCGAGTGGACATGTACATAGACCACAAAAGTCTGAAGTACATCTTTACTCAGAAGGAACTGAACATGAGGCAGAGAAGATGGTTGGAATTGATCAAGGATTACGACGTAGAGCTTCAGTATCATCCAGGCAAGGCTAATGTGGTAGCAGACGCTCTTAGCAGGAGAGGCGGCACATTTATGTTGACAACACAGAAACATATCTTAGAAGACCTTCAGGAAATGGGCATCGAAGTTGTACTTTTTAGTAATGTAGAAATTCTGGCGAGTCTACAAGTTCAATCTGACTTAGTAGACATGTTCAAGGTAGCTTAGGCACAAGACCCAAGGATTCAGAAGCTTAGGGCAGAATGTGAGTCGGGACTTAGGAAGGAGATGAAGATTCATGAAGATGGTACACTTAGGTTTGGATCATGCCTATGTGTGCCTAGTGGAGATATCAGACAGGAGATCATGACAGAAGCTCACAGTTCTCAGTATTCTATACACCCTGGAGGGACCAAGATGTACCAAGATATCAAGCAGCACTTCTGGTGGAACGGAATGAAGAGGGAAATAGCTAGATTCGTTTCCCGTTGCTTGATATGTCAGCAAGTGAAGGCAGAACAGCAGAGGCCAGCTGGATTATTGCAACCGCTTCCTATTCCAAAATAAAAGTGGGAGCATATCACAATGGACTTTATAACCGGTTTACCGAGATCACCAAGTGGTAAAGATGCTATTTGGGTGATAGTAGATCGGCTTACAAAGGTGGCACATTTTCTTCCTTTTAGAGTAGGGCAATCTACAAAAAAGTTGGCAGAGTTGTATATGCAACAAATAGTCATGCAGCATGGAGTCCCTATCAGTATTGTTTCAGATAGAGATGCCCGTTTTACATCACATTTCTGGAAGAGCTTACATCACAGTCTGGGTATAAAGTTAAGATTTAGCATGGCTTACCATCCACAGAGGAACGGACAATCAGAAAGAACAATTCAGACTTTAGAAGACATGTTGCGAGCTTGCACCCTAGATTTTGGAGGATCTTGGAAGAGCCACCTACACCTAGTCGAGTTCTCATATAACAACAGTTATCAAGCCAGTATCCAGATGGCGCCCTTTGAAGCACTATATGGTAAGAAGTGCAGGTCGCCACTAGCATGGGATGATATCGGAGAGAGAAAGATGTTAGGCCCAGAGATGATTGTCCAGACAGTTGAAGTGGTTAAGGAAATTAGAGAGCGACTTCGAGTTGTGCAAGATCGGCATCGTCATTGGGCAGACCAGCATCGTAGGCCGCTAGAGTTTTTTGTTGGGGACCACGTGTTCTTGCGGATCTCACCTACCCGTGGGGTCATTAGATTTGGCATTCACGAGAAGTTGAGTCCACGATACGTGGGCCCATTTGTTATCCTTGATAGGATAGGCGATATTGCTTATCGTTTATCCCTTCCGCCTTCGTTATGGGAGGTGCATGACGTGTTTTATGTATCTCAGTTACGAAGGTATGTATCGAACCCAAGCCATATCCTCTATCATTCTGAACTGGTTGTTGGTACCAACCTGTCTTACGAGGAACAGCCTGTGTCTATTTTGGACCGAAGAGAGAAGATACTCAAGAACCGAACAATTAGCCTTGTCCGGGTTGCTTGGGGTCATCACTCTTTAGGGGAGTCAACATGGGAACGTGAGGATGATATCCGATCACGGTATCCGCACCTGTTTGACTCACAAGGTATATCTTTTTCTGTATACCTTGATTGTCTCAACTCCTCATGCTTGTCACCTTATGAGTAGAATTGCTTGATGTCGTAGATTGTTCAACATAGATATGTTACTTGCTGTTAACATTATAGAATGATTGTTTGCTCAAATTGCTTGTACTTAGATTAGTTTAGCTTTGATGTTCCTATTCTGCTTGGATTTGAAATTTCGAGGACGGAATTTTTCTAAGGAGGGTAGAGATATCACTTCCCGTTCCCAGATATATATTTTAATACATATACTGCTTAAATGTATTTATTTAATATTTATCATGTATTGTTCTGTATTTAAATTCCTTTAATTTCACGTTAATTATTTTTTTTGTATTTTACTTCTGCTTTTACTTTGCTTTTGGGTTCTGCCTGAGTTGGTTTATTCCCCACCTACCCCCTCTTTATTTAAAGCCCCAAACCCTTTCTCTCTCTTCATTACTTCTCCTTCTCATTAACTCTTCTTTTTCATCCTCCATAACTCTCCCCCACCTACCCAGCCGCATAGGCAAGTGCCAACTTGCTTCATGATGGAACCCCAGTATTATTGTTCCATCATCTTCCTTACTTGATCTTAAGTCTCTTTAGTACTTAGTATTTTTAATTTCTATGGCTCATTTTGTGTAGATCTAAACTTGTTGTATTTTCGAATTTCTTTGGGTTTTGATCTAGCTAACCTTGTTATTTCCAAGTTTTGATGGTTCCATGTTGTAGAGAATTTTGTTCTACCCTATTTTGACCTATGGGAGTCCAGATTTGGGCTTGGAATGAAGGATTTAGAGAGTTTGGAAGAAATGGCTTCCATTGTTCTGTTCTCAGGAAATTTGGAGAAGAAGAACAGTGCTTAGCCGCATGAGTTTTCATACGACAAGTCTCCTGGCAGCATGAGCAATCCTGGCCGCATGGCATTTAGCATTCAGCCGCATAAAGCTTGCCATTCTCAGCCGCATAAGGCTCAGCTTCCGAGCCGCATAGGGATAATTATTTTTCAGCCGCATATCGCATATTCAGCTGCATGAGCTCATCTCAGCCGCATGGCCGTATGTCATCTCAATCGCATAGGCTTGGTGATTCCCAAGTCGCATGAGATTTTATATTCCAGTCGCATGAGATTTCATATCCCAGCCGCATGTGACTTTCCTATCTCAGCCGCATATGCATTCAATCATTCTCAGCCGCATAAGACTTGATTTACCGCAGCCGCATGAACCCCAATCTTTTCTAGTCGCATGAGATTTGATTTATTGAGCCGCATGTGATTTGATTTATTGAGCCGTATGGACTTAGTTTCCTTCAGCCGCATAAGGCCCTGTCTTCCCGTTGCCGCATGTTATTCTAACCACATGGAATTGGTTTTCTAGTTGCATAGACTTGTTATTTCCTAGCCGCATGGCGTAGAGCTGCATGAGATTGACTTATTGAGCTACATAGACGAGCATCCATCTATTGCTGCTCCTATTGCCTTTTTGCTGTTTTCTTGTCCTGAATTGACATTAATTAACATTGATTGTTATCTTGATGAATAATCGATCATGCATTCCTAGTTGGAACTAAGAGACTGGATAGTCGTCTTATTGAATTGAATGAATGAGACACGTTCATATTAACTATGAACTATTACAATCGATTGGCCGATCCCGAATATTGGTATACAGGTACATGCAGGCTTTAATTTATTTATTTATTTTACAAAAGCAGCATGTGTACTTTATGGTCAATGTATGATTATTTCGTGGTTAGTTTTGATTGTTGTATTACGCTATGTAAGACCTACAACCTAACCGCACAGGCATCGTTGTAGAGTTGTGCATATCGTACCCCGTACGAGAGTACTCATTCTGAATGACCATGATCCACGGCATGGGATTTTACTTAACATAGAGACTACTAAGTTAAATAAAATAAGGATTGCATGGAGGGAATGGATTCCCGAGTTCTTACATGGCAGCCTTCTTTGGGACTATTAGTGCCCGACAGGCCGGCTGGTTTCCACAGATGCTACAAATCTGCCATACGGGCAGGGAGCGGTATCTGCTTATATTATTTATTGTATATTGTATATTGATGACGAGCGTCCCACTGGGACTCGTCTAATTCATGATTGGCGTAATTGATTGATTGGGTAGACTAGCCTTGCTCGTACATAGTAAGAACTGAGGAATCCTTATTGCCTATTTCCAGGGTAACTTGGAACTCGCAGTAGCAAGCCGTAGTAGTTGAATGGCCGTTTAAATTGATTTGTTTGTGTACTGTACCTACTCTGTTAACTAACTGAGATGATCAGAATGTCAGGACATGACGGGCCAACTTCTGTCATTGTTTGGTTGGGAGGTTGGTTCGAAGTGTCGTGATGTTATGTGAATCCCAGTAGCAAGCAGAGATCTATTTATTATATTTTCTCATTACTGGTTTTAATTCCTCATATCGTGCTTCCTTGCGGTACTTGCTATTAGAGGTCTAACCTCTCTGGTTTTGCATGGCCAGATTTAGAGCCGGTCCCCGAGGACTCAGCTTACTTCCACCTCCAAGATGGTCAATACTAGAGGGATGATCGCAGGAGGACTCGAGTGGGTTCCTTACTTCCCCGTTCGTTTTGTTACTTACTTTATACTTTGCCGTTTGGCACCGACATATTAGTCGGATTGTCTTGTACTTACTTTTACATAATTGTAACTAAGTCAGGCAACAGCTGATAACAATTGTGTATACTTTGCTACATCATCTGGCTATGTTTTGTAAAGCCCGATCTCAAGAATATTTTGACTGAGCGTTTGGGACGCCTTACTGCTTTATCTTACATGTTCTCTATTACTGTTTCTTGTTTGAATGATTGAGACAATAGATGCGAAGTGACCATAGTAAGACTTTCATGTAGTATGCACCCCTTCGTCTTTTAGACAGCATTGATCGTATTATACGGTATTCATCTACCCGTAATACGTAGCTGGCTGAGTCATTCCCCCGCTCTCCAGTATTCTGGTTCTGGGGCGTGACAATTAATGGCAATGAATCTGCCATCTCGATTTCAACTTAGTCAAAGTTATTACATTCGAGCCTCGAAACGCTCAAATAAGGTTGACCGAATGTGATGTGCACAAACTGATGCGCTCCTCATATTGATGCACCTCACACCTAATGCGCTTCATGGTGCATGTGCCCCACAGACGATGTGCCTAGATAAGCTCTTTATCCATCAAGCATTTAATGCCAAAG
Organism: Iris pallida; assembly: GCA_029216955.1. NCBI lineage: Eukaryota > Viridiplantae > Streptophyta > Magnoliopsida > Asparagales > Iridaceae > Iris > Iris pallida. The sequence continues at coordinate 18,962,047 of JANAVB010019800.1, forward strand.
TCAAAGATATCAGCAGCATGCGTCTCGAAAATTGAACAGTCGATAGTTTTTACAACAAACAAAGAGGCGTCGACGTCAGCACACGTTGGCATAATCATTATTCATTTTCGTCGATTACAGCTGTGCTCATGGCTGATCCAAATAAAACTTTGCATACGCCCTTAAAGCCATTCGCCCAGACTTACTATGTATCCCAGAAGTCATATGTCAATTCTCTTCATAAGCCAAATCTCTCAGGCACATTAAATATATTATATTTCAAACAGATCGAGATCTTTGAGAAATGTACACGCGTCACGTGTCATTGACTCAGTCATGCTCATGAACGGGTGTCACCCATCCAAGATCTCAGCAACAAACGAATCTCAACAACTTCCACGTGTCAGCTCATCTGCAGCCCAATAGTACAATTACACCAGATTCAGTCCAAGCTTTCCGGGAGCAGCGCCCCTGCTCCCAACAAAGTCATGTGTGTAGCGTTCCTACATGTAAAATTTCCATGCGCGCATGAATGGATCATTCTACCATCTATATATAGAATGATCATTCCTTCATTCAAGCAGCCCCCCGGATTAATTCACACATTCGGAGAGTCAGAGCATACTTCAGGAGAGCCAAATCGTCGTCCAGCCGAAGACTTGCATTTGCCTCTTGATCGTTGTCAGATCGTCAAAGGAGTAAAGCATCAACCCTCCATCGCCACTAGTCCCCAGAAAAACAAATTTGTACTCGAAAGATCATGTTGAGGATCCAAGTTGTACTTGTTTCGTTTGTTATATATAAAAGTTTCTCAAACACTTTTTAGTGGCAAATAGAAATATGTGAAGAGAGTCATGCAGTATTTAAAAAAGACTCAAAAGTATGTACTACACTATGAAGGCTATCCAACTATGGTAAAAGGTTTCAAGGATGCAAGCTTGTGTTCAAAAAGGAAATTGACAGATCCATTAAAGGATTTTTCTTCTTTGTGGATGGAGCTGCTATAATATAGAAGTCGAAGAAGCCGACGTTTCTCTTTTATTCATCCATGAAATTTAAATTCTTTATACTGGCAGCGCGGATATAGATAAGGAAAAATAGATTATGAGATTAAGTTTGACCTCCCTCTAATTGGTGCACAACAGTGGGCATCGAACACCTTCTTCAATAGGAAGAAGAGGATTGTGAGTTAGAGTCACGCAACATTAAATAAGCGCATCAAAACTGACACTATTGTAGTGACCATTGTACGAAGTTATAAAAATTTGGCAGACCCCTTTACCAAAAGACTCTCAAGTAACGACACAACAAGAAAAATTGGCTTCAAGAAATTTTGATGTACTTGTTTATGTATCTATACCATAAATAATTTTTTTAGTTCAATGAGAAATCCATTAGTCATCTCATGTTTTGTTCAAAGAAGACTCATAGACAAAGGTTATCAATTAGTCTCTTTGGACTGTTATGTGATGAATCCCTAAACCTAAGTAGTCTACTATTTGCTCAATTTATACGAGCAAGTCATGTGTAGAGGTTGGTTTATGTCTTAATGAGTTATTAAGCACTAGGGTGCTTTACAGGAAGCATAAATGGTGTGACATTACTATAGTGCCCGCTCCTAGCGGTGGCATTGGGTTGGCTTGTGACTAGTATAACCCAGTCGAAAATGGATTAAGTGAAAAACTTCTTTCGGCATATAATCGATCAGGACAAATGCGTTGATACCCTTTCTATTCATGGATTATGTTGTATCGGAATAAGTCCAAAATATAATAAATAGTATCTTGGAAACTGAACTCTTTATAATAGTCTACTCCTATCCTTTTTATTATTGTTTTCGCTAGACGTTTTGCTGCTTGGTTTTGATGAATGTACTTTCATTGTTGTTTTTGATGAATAATTACATTGTTCGCTTTAATCGATTTATGCATTCATGTTGGATTTTGAGAGGAAAAAAAAGTGTATTGAACCAATGATGGTGCAATTACAGGAGGCTAGTTTACTATTTTGTGACTAGTTTAGTCTAAATAAGGTAAGTATATATTGTAAGTATCGTGGTGATATTTATTTAGTCTATTTATATTTTCTAGGAGTTCGTGATCACTTGTCTACAAAGGTTGGAGACGGACCGATACTTTATTCCTTTGCCTACATTCCAGACAAGATATCTTGCTATTTTTCTTGTACGGTTAAATACATGGTTTATTTTTATGCTAGAAGTAGATGTGTTAGTAGAGTGTGTCCAAGTATGACTTGGGTGCCATCGATGTGGTTATCGATGTTCGTGTCCGTATGTTTGACTTACGTGTATAGGAGACGTACCCGGATTATGTGAAGTTATTTCTACATAACTTTTATGCCTTGTCACATATCATACACGGTACAGAGAGTGAGATTACAAGGTGTTGGCATGGACTACTATTTGACTGATCATCAGTGCGAGCAGTTCATGTAACGGTTCATATAGTGATTAGATTGAGTCTAGTTAGTGACTTGCATAAAGATGTGGATTATCTGAGTCATGGATGTGATTCGTGCAGGACATGGGAGTGGAAGACTATTAGTAGGCGTATAGGACAGACAATACACATAAGCCTCAATGTGCCATGTTATAGGCTACACTAGTGGATATATCCGACAGCGGCCATGGATTACTCTTTGATACTGTCGGAGAAGTATGCTAGTATATATTTCAGCATTGGTTGACGCTAATGCTACTCCTTTACCTACCCATACATTCCAAAGTCATCTTCGACATGCATACACATAGATGGATAGTTTATCCAGTTTATTTCTTGTATTTATTTCAGTTCATATTGTAGCTTGCTATTTTGTATCTTGTTACGTACCTCTGAGGACCTGATGATCTCTTCAAGTTGTTGTTGAGCTTATAGTATAGACAGGTGGATGGTATAATTTTGGCTACAGGGTTCAGGTATAGCTTGTAGTGTTAGTTTATGATTTTCTCGTACTTTCTACTTCCTTTCCTATTATATCTTGCTCATTACCCTAGTTTTGCAAACTTATGTTATTCTCGAGTTTGCTCGAACATGTGTTTTATAGGTGGCTAACTATATTACATATCGTTCATTCTTGTTTTAATAAGTCCATTAAATTGGAATAGTTATTCTAGCTGTACAGCTGGCATGCTCATGTCTTGGGTTCCTAAGTACTTTTTGGAACTAGGACGTGACAGATAATCATATATATGTCTTCTTAATATAAATTGTTAAACGAACCAGGTATCACAAAAAAAGTTCAATAATTATCTTATTTCACATGATAGTTGTGTTGGTTTACGTGAGTTGGGTTGGTACCACTCACTAATGCATTCCCAAATGTACTGGGCTTCTCCCTCACAGGTGCTGGAAACAACGCAGAATTTCAAAGGCGTTAGGAGTTTCTCGAAGCATCTGATTTTTTTTTATGAAGCATTTTGAAGCTTCTTTCTTTTTAAAGGAGTTCTTATTCTTCAATATAAAAAAAGGGCATGATGTATGGAACAATATTATTTTATGTCAGTTTACATGAATTGTAAGTCAAGTTGGCATTTTCAGTTTATCATGAAAAATTACGTACTCCGTTGCAAGTAAAGAGAATTATTGTTGGCCCATTAGTCATATGGTCAACCTGATTTTAATAATTGATCAAACTCTGTCTCGATATGTGAAGCTAGTCAGGATGTATCGGACTCTTGGACATGATCAAGAACAGCTATCTACACAGTTCAAGACCGAAACGATGTTTGCCTGTTCGAGTCTGTATTTCCTTTGAGCAATATATTTTTTATTTTATTGAGTCTAGGAATACGTTGTACACCGAGTCGTACTGGCAAATAGGCTATTCCAAAATATTTTCAAAAATACTTTTAAAATATCCTTTGTTTTGAAAAACATTCCTTTAAACAAAAGTTTCAAAAAGGTTTTCAAAAAGGTTTTCAAAAATCATCAAAAACTAATTTTTAAAACCTAACCTAACCCTGACAGAACTCGGCCAGAGTTCGGCCAGAGTTCGACCAGAGTTCGGTTGGTGGCCGTTTGATTTTTGAATTCTTCTGAACTTGGTCCTCCTGCAGTTGCGGATTTGATCGAGATTTTCTCATAGAGTTCTGTCCGAATTTTGCCCGAATTCTGCCAGAATTCTGTCTTTGGAATTCCTATAAATAGAGAAGGATTTCGATCATTTCAACTCACTCATTCACTTTCAATCTTCTCTCTATCTAAAGCTTTCAGTCTTCCAAAGAGTTTTCTTGAGCTTTAAATTTCAGATCCCAAGCCAATTACAATCCTCTAGTCGATTTGCCAGTGCGATACGGTCTAGAAGATTCTGAGAGATTGTAATCAGAAGGCTTGATTGAAGAATACCTCTTCACATTTGAAATTGGACGAGTTCTTCGTATCAAAGCTCGCGTTGTAGAAGTTGCAAGGACTTCGTAAGAAAACTTGCAGTTTTGCCAATAGTGGATTCAACTGGTAGCAAGAGTTCTACCGACTGGATTAGTCCTCAACAGAGGGAAACCAGTATACATCGCTGTCTTTGTGTTTGCTTTCTTATCTCTGCCTTTACTTTACTTAGTTGTGAATATTATTCTGTGATCTTGCTGCTAACATTTTTTAATTAGCAATATTCCGCTGCCAACTCTATTCACCCCCCCCTCTAGAGTATTGTGCTTTACGATTTCGTTCCTACAATTGGTATCAGAGCGGGTGTTACAGGTAAAGCAAGGTAACATTGTAATTATTTATTCATTTAATTAATTGTTATATAGATCACAGCACAACACATGGCAACTGTGAAATTCACAAGTGAAGGCCAGGCCACAAACAGACCTCCACTGTTTGATGGTACGAACTATACCTATTGGAAAACACGGATGAGTTTCTTCTTGAAATCTCTTGACTTTGATTTATGGTCTATTGTTATTGATGGCTATCAAAAGCCACCTCGTATAAATGTTGATGGAGTTTTAGTTGAAAAACCCCATAGCAGATATACAGAGGAAGAAAAAAAAAGGCCAGTCTTGACGCACGTGCTATTAATGCTCTATTTTGTGCTTTAGACAGAACTGAATTTAACAGGGTGTCTATCTGCACAACGGCTAATGAAGTGTGGAAGCTACTTGAAGTCACACATGAAGGCACGAGAATCTAAAGTCAGCAGACTTACTCAAGAGTATGAGGTGTTCAAGATGAAGCCCAACGAAACAGTTACTCAGATGTTCGAAAGATTCTTGGATATTGTAAATCCTTTGTCCTCCGTAGGTAAAGAGTACAGTAACCATGAAAAGATTCGCAAACTCCTGCGAGCACTTACCAAGAACTGGATTCCAAAGGCTACTGCAATCATTGAAGGGAACGACCTCACAACTATGTCCCTCGAAGTACTCATGGGTAAGCTACTCACTCATGAACTGGAGCTACAAGATTTTAAAAAGCCTGCACCAAAGGAGAAGACGATCGCTTTGAAGGCTCAGCACAGAAAAGCTGCTGAAGGTAACTCAGACAGCAGTGAATCTGATGCTGAAGATCAAGCACTCCTAGCAAGGAAATTCAAGAGATTCATAAGACATGAGAAGAGAGCCAAAGAAAACAACAGCAACAACTGGTATCAAGATGATGCTGTCTGCTATGGCTGCAAGAAGAAGGGACACATGAAGAAAGATTGTCCTACAAACTCATCATCAAGCAAGAAGAGCAACAGGTATGAAAAAGGGAACCTGAAGAGATCGACATCACGGAAGTATGCCAATACCAGTATATGGCATGAAAGTGAAGCCAGCGACTCAGAAGACGAACAATCAGAAGATGCTGCAAATGTATGCTTTATGGCATTCGATCAGGTACCTACTGAACCTGTAGTTGATACATATGATGACTTCACCTTTGAGCAATTAGGAGATACCTTCAGTGAACTGATGACTGATTACAGAAAACTGCATAGCAAATATCAGACCTCTAAGAAGGTACTCAAAGAGTACAAAGGAGAAATAGGAAGACTTACCGACCAACTAGCTGAGGTTAGAAATAATGTTAGTGAGTCTGGTGAGCTTTCCTCTATCAAGCTCTTATTACACGAGACTACCAAGTCATCTGAAGAGAAAGACAAAGTTATTGACCAACTCAAAGAAGAACTTTCTATAAAGAAGAAAAGTCTTCGATGTGCACAAATCAGAATGGAAACACTCACTTCTGATTATACTAAGTTGTATGACACTTCCAAAAGATTGGAAATTAGGTTAGGAAAATAGCCTGAGACTGCTGCTTCCTTCCCTAACACGTGTCACTTACCGAAAAATCGGAACATTCCCAAGCCAAACACTGTCAGACCTAACCCTATCAAACCTTTACCCCAAAAGGTTAAGCCCAAACAAGATTATAGGTATGCTTTCTTCTATACTAGAAAACCTAAACCTACCAACCATGCACACCACTCAGCTTTCAACACTCGACATACAAAATGTCATTATTGTGGCCTCATTGGTCATATTTCATCTGCATGTAGAATCAGAAAGCTTGTTGATTTAAATATTTATGCTTGGATACCAAAGGCTAACATTTCAGGATCCTACAAGAAATGGGTACCAAAAGTTTTATCTACAAACTGTTTTGTAGGTGGAACACCTTTCACATGCTAGAAGCAAATGGATCCTCGACAGCGGTTGCTCATGGCATATGACCGGTGACGCTACACTATTTGCAACACTGTCGAAGAAAAAGAAGGAAGGCTATGTCTCCTTTGGTAATAACTTGAAAGGGTATATTATTGGTATCGGTGATGTTGGTAAGTCTCCCTATCCTGTTATTAAAGATGTCTGTCTGGTTACCGAGTTGAAACATAATCTACTCAGCATAAGTCATTTGGCTGATCATGGTTATGGCATCAACTTTGGCAAAGACAAATGTATTATAGTTGATAGCTCAACTGGTAGTACTATCTTTGAAGGTATCAGGGAAGACAACATATATATTTTCTATTTGTTGGAAGAAACTAACATTTCAGGTAGATGCTTAACGGCTAAAAGCGATGAGAGTCATCTGTGGCATATGAGACTCGGTCACGCAAATATGGACACAATATTAAGATTATCCACAAAGAAGCTAGTACACGATTTACCGGACATTACATTCAAGAAGGATTCGGTATGCAGCCAATGTGAAAAGAACAAAGCTACCAGATCCACATTCAAGTCAGTAAACGCAGTATGTACTACTAGACCTCTACAATTGCTTCATATGGACTTATTTGGTCCTAGCAGAGTTGCTAGCCTCGGAGGTAAGCTTTATGCTTTCGTAATTGTAGATGATTTCTCTAGATACACGTGGGTATACTTCTTGACATGCAAGAATGATGCATTATTCGAATTTGTCGCCTTTTGCAAGAAAGTTCAGAATGAAAAAGGTTACATGATCACTCGTATAAGAAACGATCATGGAGGCGAATTCGAGAATGCAGAGTTTGAGCATTTTTGTGACACACACGGTTTTGTACACGAGTTCTCCTGCCCTAGGACTCCACAACAAAATGGAGTTGTGGAACGTAAGAACAGAACTCTATCCGAAATGGCCAGAGTAATGTTAAACCAGTTTAGTCTACCCAAATATTTCTGGGCTGAAGCTGTCAATACAGCTTATTTTGTTCTCAATAGAGTTCTAATTCGACCCAAATCAAAGAAGACTCCATTTGAGTTATGGTTTGATAGAATTCCATCTATTTTATATTTTAGAATATTTGGTTGTAAATATTTTATTCTTAATACAAAAGACAATTTGGGAAAGTTTGACGAAAAGGCCGATGAAGGTATATTTTTAGGTTATGCGGCCAAGAGCAAAGGATACAGAGTCTTCAACAAACGAACCATGATCATCGAAGAGTCAATCAACGTTACTTTTGATGAATTGAATCAAATGACTATCGATGACAATGACGAAGATCCAACTGTACCAAGCTCAACAACAGCTGATTCTCAACCAAGCTCGGCACTAGCTGATCCTCCTAGAGAAGATCCAGGAACCAGCTACCTTCAGAGTCTGCCGAAAAGATTAAAATTAACGGCTGATCATCCAAAGATTTGGTAGTTGGTGACATTACCAAAGGTGTAAGTACTCGTACATCCAGTAGAGATATTGTTTCTAGTGTTGCTTTTATTTCACAGCTAGAACCCAAAACTATTGATGAAGCATGTAGTGATAGTTTTTGGATAGATGCTATGCCAGAGGAATTAAACCAATTTGAACGGAATCAAGTTTGGGAACTTGTTCCCAAGCCTATTGATCGTCCGGTCATTGGCACCCGTTGGGTATTCTGAAATAAACTGAATGAGAATGGTTTAGTGACTCGTAATAATGCTCGACTCGTAGCTCAAGGATACAATCAGGAAGAAGGTATCGACTACGATGAGACTTATGTTCCAGTTGCGAGATTAGAATCCATTCGCATGTTATGTACATTTGCATGTTTTCATAATTTCAAATGGATGTCAAGAGTGCATTTTTAAATGGTTTTATAAAAGAAGAAGTTTTTGTAGCACAACCTCCAGGTTTCACAGATTTTAAAAACTCTGATCATGTTTTCAAGTTGAAGAAAGCTTTGTACGGTTTGAAACAAGCCCCTCGTGCTTGGTATGATCGTCTAAGCTCTTTCCTACTTGATAACGGTTTTTCAAAAGGCAAGGTTGACACTACACTTTTTATTAAGTCCTTTAATGGTAAGCTTCTTTTAATACAAGTCTATGTAGATTATATCATATTTGGATCTACTGATGAATCTCTATGTCAAGAATTTTTAAAGTGTATACAGAATGAGTTTGAAATGAACATGATGGGAGAGCTGAAATTCTTTCTCGGACTGTAAATCAAACAAACTGACAATGGGACGTTCATAAATCAAGCCAAATACATAAAAGATTTGCTAAAGAAGTTTGACCTGGACAATGTCAAACCTATTGGCACTCCGATGGCAACTTCAACAAAGCTTGATATTGATAAACAAGGCAAGCCGGTCGACACACGTAAGTATCGAGGTATGATCGGTAGTTTACTTTATTTAACTGCTAGTCGTCCAGATATAATGTTTAGTGTTTGCCTGTGTGCACGTTTTCAAGCTAATCCAAAGAAATCACATCTGTGCGCAGTTAAGCGTATCTTTCGATACCTTAAGGGCACTTCTTCTGTTGGTGGTATCCCAAAACTAAGTCCTTTGACCTTACTAGTTATTCGGATGCAGATTTTGCTGGATGCAAAGTTGATAGAAAAATTACCAGTGGCACATGTCATTTCTTAGGCAAAGCTTTAGTCTCATGGTTTAGTAAAAAGCAAAATTCTGTAGCCCTATCAACAACAGAGGCTGAGTATATCGCCGTAGGACGTTGTTGTGCTCAGATTTTGTGGATGAAACAAACCTTGGAAGACTATGATTTATTTTATACACATATTCCCATTTTCTGTGATAACACGAGCACTATTAATTTGACTAAGAATCCTGTATGTCATTCTCGTACAAAACATATCGAGATTCGATATCATTTTCTTAGAGATCATCATCAAAATGGAGATATTGACCTTGTATACATAGATACTGAGAATCAATTAGCTGATATTTTTACAAAACCTCTAGCAGAAGATCGTTTCAATTATTTACGTCGAGAATTAGGAATTTTGGACGTCAATAATATTAATTGATTTTATTTTATGATTTTATTTCAATATGCAAAAACTGTGTTAGAGACAAGCCAATAAAGAGTCTGTCTATCACCACAACTACGGTTGAAGCGAAGCGGTACTTAAGAGTTCCCCGGTGAACCTCCGCCAGCTGGGACAGTACTCCTACAGCTAATCTGAAACAGTCGCTGTGTAATGATATTTAATCTATAAAATAATATTAATTATGTTAATTGAAGGTTGAAATTACTAATCTTTGAATTAAATATTTGAAATGAGCCAATGAAAAAGAAAGTGTTCCAAACCAAACCCAGGCGAATTCGGCCAGACTTCGGACCGAATTCGGCCCGAGTTCGGTTGAAGGTATCAGGTTATATAACCAGAACCCGAGAGCCTATCTTCCTCATTGCTTCCAAACCACATCAAACAGAACCAGCAACCGCACGAGGAGACCCTCTAACCCTAGTTCTTCATCAATCCCTCTCTTCCAATCCAAGTGGTAAAATCAATCCAAACTTTGGATTCGTGCGGAGTACTTCATTCTCTACAACATACTCCAATCTCGGGAGGTATAACTCCTTGTTTCCTCTCCGTTCAATTTTGTGCTATTTTCTTTTATTTTCACAAATGGTACCTAAGGGATTCAACCCATTTAAGAGGAAGAAGACAACCAACCCAAGTGAGGAAGGTTCATCTTCGGATCCACCCACTAATTCCCTATTTTTGCCAGTCCAATCTAGCGACGGCGCGTTCGACGGGTTTTACTTTCAAATCCTAGACCAAGCCTTACTGTGTTATGGAGACTTCTCCATGAGATCCATATGCACAGGCGCACCCATCAAGTGGACTGTATTTCCTGATCATCACTATTTTTTTGAGGCATTAGGGTTACAGCATTTTATTAAACTCTGTTTTCCCGTAGCAACTAATGCCATTAGACTGTTTTACTATAATATCATATTAAACACTTTTGATGTAAGCACACGTGTTGGAGGATTAGATATCAATTTCAATGATGTTCTCTTAGCGGAGATCCTTGGTATTCCCAACGAAGGTGAACCGCTTGTTGACATCACTGAGTTTGATTTCCCCGAAGGCACGACACTTACCAGTTTCAAAGCTGAACTTTGTGCACCTGATAGAGTTCGCTCTGAAAAGTTCAAGGCAAACAACTTGAACTTGTTTAATTATGAATTGCACCGTATCATTTATTCCACTCTCCTTCCAAAGTCTACTTCGAAGGATGATGTCACGTCTCTTGAATTATCTGCTATGTATCACATTCTTAAGGGGATTCCATTTTCTGCCCCTAAGACCATTATTCAGATGATGGAACGTTGTCGTACAAGAGATAGAAATCTCTCTTATGCGATGATTCTCCCACGCATCTTTCAGCGTTTCGACATTGACTTATCTACTTGTGCTCAAGACCCTGAGCCCAAGGTTCTCAAGTCATCTCGTAGCAGTATGACTGCATCTACTCCTCCTACTGCTCCTGCTACTGCTCTACCTCCTCCACCTCCTCAGCAGTATGCTATGACATTTGAGGGCATATACCAGCACCTTTCAGATTTGTACGTCTCCATAACGGACATGGCCCGTGGACGTGAGTTCCGCGACGTCACCCGTTATCAGGCGATTGCAAATTCATTAGCTGATCTTCGTTTCGCCCAGACTGGATATTCAGCCGGTTCCATCCCTAGAGATCCAGCTTTCTCTGGTTACCGCTGTGAGGATGAGGCTGTTCATGCCTACTTCCAGCCCGGTAATGCATATGATTGGTACCGTTCTGACCGTGCTCCTCCTCGTGATTATGTCGGTGAGTTTTACACTGGCGCTCCTCCTCACCCTTCTGGTGCGGGTACCTCTGGAGTTGGTCCTTCTGGACATGCTGGTCATCATACTGATGATGATGAGGAGGAGGAGGAGTTGTGATATGTTAGTTAATATGAGACTTAGACATTATCTCCTGTATACTTGGAAATGCTCCGACATTCCAAATTTTTTTTAGACTTTATTATCAGTATTTCTTTTTGAGGACTTGTACTGGATTTGTTTTATTTGATGTCATCTGAACATCTTTATCTTTATCTTTATGAGATTCGTACTTTATGATTCACATCAGTTTATTTACTTAGCATTTCTTTATCTGCTTCTCTACTATAAACTGTCTGTGATATAATTCTTTGTTTATTATAAACTGTCTGCGTACAAATACATGCCTGTGATGTTATTCAAATTTTCTTTACTATCATTTATCATGTTTATTTTCTTGTGTTTCTTCACTATTTGTTATTTATGCATTGATTGCGGGGGAGTTTTTCCTCTTTTGCAATTATTTTGCTAAGTGACAACGGGGGAGAAAAATAAAGATCTAACATTCTTTTGAGAAAATGCAGGACATGAACAATTTTTGATTTTATTTCAAGCTTAAATGTTATATCTTTCATAGTTTGTCAATTATCAAAATGGGGGAGATTGTTGGCCCATTGGTCATATGGTCAACCTGATTTTAATAATTGATCAAACTCTGTCTCGATATATGAAGCTAGTCAGGATGTATCGGACTCTTGGACATGATCAAGAACAGCTATCTACACAGTTCAAGACCGAAGCGATGTTTGCCTGTTCGAGTCTGTATTTCCTTTGAGCAATGTATTTTTTATTTTATTGAGTCTAGGAATACGTTGTACACCGAGTCGTACTGGCAAATAGGCTATTCCAAAATGTTTTCAAAAATACTTTTAAAATATCCTTTGTTTTGAAAAATATTCCTTTAAACAAAAGTTTCAAAAAGATTTTCAAAAAGGTTTTCAAAAATCATCAAAAACTAATTTTTAAAACCTAACCTAACCCTGACAGAACTCGGCCAGAGTTCGGCCAGAGTTCGGTTGGTGGCCGTTTGATTTTTGAATTCTTCTGAACTTGGTCCCCCTGCAGTTGCAGATTTGACCGAGATTTTCTCATAGAGTTCTGTCTGAATTCTGCCCGAATTCTGCCAGAATTCTGTCTTTGGAATTCCTATAAATAGAGAAGGATTTCGATCATTTCAACCCACTCATTCACTTTCAATCTTCTCTCTATCTAAAGCTTTCAGTCTTCCAAAGAGTTTTCTTGAGCTTTAAATTTCAGATTCCAAGCCAATTACAATCCTCTAGTCGATTTGCCAGTACGGTACGGTCTAGAATATTCTGAGAGATTGTAATCAGAAGGCTTGATTGAAGAATACCTCTTCACATTTGAAGTTGGACGAGTTCTTTGTATCAAAGCTCGCGTTGTAGAAGTTACAAGGACTTCGTAAGAAAACTTGCGGTTTTGCCAATAGTGGATTCAACTGGTAGCAAGAGTTCTACCGACTGGATTAGTCCTCAACAGAGGAAAACCAGTATACATCGCTGTCTTTGCGTTTGCTTTCTTATCTCTGCCTTTACTTTACTTAGTTGTGAATATTATTTTGTGATCTTGCTGCTAACATTTTTTAATTAGCAATATTTCGCTGCCAACTCTATTCACCTCCCCTCTAGAGTATTGTGCTTTACGATTTCGTTCCTACAATTATTTCTTCCTATATTGTGTCAATCAACTTTCTGGTTATATTGCTTCTACAACCCTATTTTCAAATTATTTACTACACGTGCACGTTCATGCCTTATACAAGTACAATTTACTTATATAAGTACAATTTAGATTTGTACGTTATCATGCCCATGTTTTTCAATATGTACTTAGTTTCTACTGATTTTATTAAAAGGGTATGTATTGTCCCAAGTGGTAGGTAGAGGTGGGTGGAATGTCGGAAGTCAATAGTTTGAACCCTGATATCCGTGTATTATTTTACCATACATTTGATTAGCTCGAACTGTAGGGCATTGAGTTTTTGTAGTGCACAAACTTGGAAATCAATTTCCTGACAAGAAAAAAAATTTGTGGGAATATGGTTCCACTCAAGACCCATGGGATTGATTTTTCCTCCTCCTTTTCCAACATTTATTACAAAAGTTATGACAAAAGTAACCATGTGTCATTACTTATTTTACAATTAATGTTATTTTTTATAATATTATTTTTATTTTAAAAGGTAAGGATATTATTGAAACATTGTTATATTTTGCTTTCCTTTTCTAGGTAGTTTTTTTGTTTACCAAACAACGGGAAAATAAAATGTGATAGAAATCCTACTTTTCCATTCCCAAGAAAAATATAAGGGAATTTATTTTCTTTCCGTGAACCAAAGGAGGCCTTAGGGGCTACATTACTGAACTTAATGTTCATGGGTTAGGAATTTGTTCAGATTCATAACTCTTGGTTGTTCACTTCGTAACATCCCAATTATGAGATGAAATTTATGTTCTTTGAGTTACAAATTTGTTTAGATTCATAACTTCTAGTTGTTTAGTTCGTAACATCCCAATAATAGATTAGGGGCTGTTTGGCAAATAGGAAGTGGATTAGGATTTAGTAAAAAGTAGGAATCGAGGGATGGAAGTGAAAAAACTTTGTTTGGTTGGGAGTGAAAAATGGGCATGGAACTGGCAGACGTGACTAATGTCTGTTTCTGTCGATGGAGAAAGCAATGGATTTTTTTTTGCAAACCCACATCTTGGGTTGGCAACCGGATGTGGGTGGATTCCTTCTTCTTCTTTTTTTTAATTATTTATTAACCGGATGGGCTTGTTAACAGATTATTTAATAACAACGTATTATATAATTATTATTATTTTACTTGTAGTCAGTAATAGTTTATTGTTTGTTATTAATTTTTTTTAGTTGGCTGAAGTTTTTTGTTATTAATTTTGTGTTAGTTACTTAGTAATTAATTAATTTATTACTTATTAATTTATAAAAATTTAGTTCTTGATTAGTTTGTAATTAATTTTGGGTTCATAAATTTTATGTTCTTAATTAGTTAGTAATTATAATCTACTCTTTTACTTTCCATTTTTCACTTCTTATTTCAACCAAACACATTCGTCTAATTTTTATTTTTCACCTTTCACTTTCCTATTCCAACCAAACGCATTTGTTCCCTACTAGGGGATAAGTAAGTGGATGGATTCCTATCATTCTTCCATCCTTGAAAGTCCAAATCCAAAAAAATTCACACTTACGGTTTACAAACAGGCCCTTAGTGCAATCGAAATTTGTTGGTTCTAAGAACGGATCGACAAAAAGAAACAAATCTCCCTTTAAGGACAGGTAGTTTTAATCACCCAAGCAACATCAAATTGTTTTATTATTTTCTATAGTTATTTGTTAAAATAATTTATGTCATCTACTAACTAGTTTAGCAAAATGTGAAGCTCTTTTCCTAGTTATCTACGTCCTTGGGCCATGTTACGTTCGCAAAATCAGGGTCTTGGAAAAGGAAAAAGGAAAGTCATTCATTTCCTATATTTGAATGCAAAAGAAAATGAGCAAAAAAGAAAATCGATTCCCAATTAAAAGAAAATTAGGAGAAAAAATAGCTCTCCACTCATCCCATGGATTCATTTTGTTCCCTCAATTATTCACTTTTTCTTCCAATTTTCCGGACATTTTCAAACACCAAATAATAAAAATTATAATTTTTCAAAGAAAAGAAAAGAATAAAGATTTTTTTTTTTTTCTTTTATCTTTCCGTGAATCAAACGAGACCGTAAAGTTTGACAGTAGTATAACCCACTACTTAGGCAGGGATAGTACGGTAATCATTTTGAAGTGGAAAAAAGGAGAAAAAAAAAAGTGAATATTTGGGATGGATGACCCATTTCTTTTCCTGTGAAAATCATTTTCCTTTCGTGCACTATATACTCATCTTTTTTTTTTAGTGTCCGACAACGTACGAAACTTTGTGCAAGCTGCGTTGCATGCCAGTTGGGCCAACTGCTCACGTCTTTCTGCGGTTCGATTACGAGACCGTCCGCCTAACCAAGGAGGTTATATCTCTCCTCACTGATCACAAGAGCCAGATAAGTTCGGTTATATACTCATCTAAATATATTTTTTCTAAGGGAGCGGAACAAAAGTCCCCCTTAGAAAACCCTCTCACTCTCATCCGTAATTCAATGTTAATATTAATGTTAATGTTAATATTAATGTTAATATTAATGTTAATATTAATTTTTATTTTTATTTTTATTAATGTTAATGTTAATATTAATGTTAATATTAATTTTAATGTTAAGTTTAATGTTAATTTTAGTATTTAATGTTAATATTAACATTAATATTAACATTAAATTACGGATGAAAGTGAAAAAAAATTTAGGAGATTTTCTAAGAAAAACTTTTGATTCGCTTTCTTTTTTTAATGTCTCAATTTCGCAAAACGTGGACTAAATAAGGGCCATAACTAAGGAATAGGAGTTGTACATAAATAATATTAGACTTTAGATGGAGATGGCACCACCTGGCCAATTTTGGTTTCCATAATAATTCCTGGAAGAAAAAAAATAAAAAGAAAAAGGAGGCATCATAGTCTGCTGGTCACGTTAGGTCTTTGTCTCCGCATATTGAGTTGGAAGGGATCTAGTGGATGAATGTAAAGAAAGAGAGGATACCATACACCTACTTTCACTGATTTGATGTTGGCATAACTACTTTTTCAGGTCAAATATCCACTGCACGGACTTGTCCCTAAGCATCTCCAAACCCCTATTGTTTTATTTTGTATTGTGAATCTTAGGTTGTATGAAACACAAGACAATATCTTGTATAGATGACAAAATTATATTCATAAATGACGATAAGTTTAAAAAATTATCTCCAATGCAATAGTATTGAGAAGACAATACAAAGTAATTTTTTACAATTTTCAAGACAACTTTTATTCTTCTACTTCTTTTTATAAACATTTTTATTCACAAATGATGATGTGGATATTAAGACATTGTGAAGTCTTTGCCATGTCATTGCCATGTCAACTCCACACTTTATTTCACATTTGTATTGGAGAAGTACTTTTGGAAAAAATGGTTGACATTCTTATGTGGCAACCATTTTTTTCAAACTCACAATAGGGTTGGAGATGCTCTAAGACCATCTCCAAGGGTGATTTCTAAAATTGAGTTCTTATCCTACTTGGCATTCTACTTTACGAATATTTCTATCCTAGTTGGAAGAGTTTCTACATAGAAATTGTAGACATACAAAAATGCTCTCCAGTAGTTCTCCATTTCTATCATATGTGTCACATAGTAAAAGGACAAATTTAATGGTGTGGGGCCCAATAATAATTGTCATGAGAGATAGGAGAATTTCTATGAGAGTTTCTACATGTATAAATCCTCCTAGAAAGTTTCCATCCTACATCATTGTCACCTAGGATAGAAATGGTAGAAATCACCATTGGGAGAAGTTTTTTCTAAAATAGATTTCTTCCATAGAAATAGGGAAGATAGAAACCCCCATTGGAGATGGTCTTAAGAGCATGTCTTAGGTTGCTCCTATGTGGCATGAGCCACAAGACAATATCTTGTTTATGTGACAAAATTATATCTCAAAAGACAATGAGATAGAAAAACTCTCCAATGCAAAAGTATTTGTTTTATTCTACATTTGCATTCGAGAAGTATTTTTGGAATGAAAATTTGTCATTCCTATGTGGCAACCATTTTTTCTAAACTCACAATAGGGTTGGAGATGCTCTAAGCATAATCAAGTTGCTTAAAATCTTGCCAATTCCAAGAAGCTCACAATTTTGAAAGGTAATATTCATAAACATAAAATTTAAAAAAAAAAAAAAATTAAATAGGAAGAGTAAAGACCATGTCTTCTATTGTTCAGTTCTACCATTTGATTAGGATTGTTTATATAAAGATCCTTTTCTCAGAGGTTCGGTAACAGAGTTAGAATTTCCAGTTTCTGTATACAAAGTGGAATTTTAAAATTTCAGGAGAAGGGAAAAAAAAACTCCAATTCTCGACAACAAACAGAAAAGTCTATGGGAACAAGAAGAAACAATCATTTCCCCATCCAATTGTTGCAGTTCATAAGAAAATTGAGCTAATTCAGACACTATTGTATGTTTGCTAACCAAAATCTGGACTCAGATGAATACCAACGAAACACGAAAACCGAGATTTTCATATCTTGAAATCACTGTTCCAATATATAAAAAAACATCTGTCGCTGAAGTTTTCTTCTTCTTAATCACATATATGGTTGGTAAACTATTTGTCTCCTATGTTTCTCCCACAAGAGAAGGGGGTACACAAAAAATATGCTGCCTTTTTCTCAGTTTCAGCATGGAACTTTCATGCAGAAACGGCAGCTTGATTCACCACAACAGGACGAGCTAAACTTCCGTTACCGTTCTGAATGGACCGACGCTGATAACCTTCTCCAAAATGACCTGGCGGGCCTCGGCCCCGACCATACCCTGAAAACTCGCCCCGGTTCCTGAATTCTACCCTCCGATACCCTTGGTTGTTCCCTGCAAAGTTCCCGCCACGGCCCCTGAAATTGTCGTTCCGGAATCCACCTCTTCCCCGTGGGTATCGCCCTCTTCCGTTGCCATTACTGATAACAACACCATTAACCACTGGAGAAACAAGGGCAGGTAAAACATCGGTATCAATATGGAAGAGTTGCCTTATCCATTTAAAACTGAATGATTGCACGTTAGTCAAAAACTTAATCCAGCACTTGCTTGCCATCCGGAGAATGGTTCAAGCAACTTTGTGGTGCTAGTTAAATGATGTAACAGGAACAAATAAGTGACAGTGAACGTGTCCAGTCACCAATATTTAGGCAGCCAACTAAACTGAACAAAACCTAGTTCAAGGAAAATATTGGGTCTTAAAACTCTCAAATCTTTGTTTCAAGTTGATTCAGTTTTTCATGTATTTATGTACCGTGCGCTGTTTGATTTGCAATGTGCCTGCGTGCAAGCAATCATTTCTGCAACCGAAAAACTGACCACAAAAGAACCACATTTATAAATAGCCAAATACACTCCTTAGTTGTATAAAGCAACAGTAAAGGGAATGTAAAGCAACATTAGAGGGATGAACTCTGACCATTCTCCGTGAAGTTAAACATAAGGATATAAAGCTAATAGAACTAACTATGTAGGTTCTAAGGTTAGATCAATATTCTTGCTAGTTCATAAACAGTACAGCATACAAGATAATAGAAAAGAAAATTAATAAATAAAAGGAAAAAAATAGAAAATACACAAGATAACATCCTTACGTGAAATGTAAAAGAAACATGCATTGACCAAGGAGGCAGATCATTAGTATCTGAACAGGAATGGGCGCAGGAAATTGTTTCATTCTTGGAACGATAATGCAGTTCTCTAAAGGAAAATTTTAGTATTTTAAACACAGTTAACTTTCTTAACTTACAAATATTCCATAGAAAGTATATATTAGTATGTGCCAGAACTACGATGCAACTAGGGGTGAGCATTATTCGGTTTTGGACCGAGAACCTAACCGAATATTCGGTTCGGTTTGAAAAAAAAATCGGTTCGGGTTCGGTTTTGAAAATACTAAATTCTTATTTGGTTTCGGTTTCAGTTCAAAAACCGAAAATCGGATAAGAAATATGAAACTATGTTAATACCCTCGGTAATAAATATATTTATGAAATACAATTCTATGTATGTTTTTGAAGCCTAACTTTGGTAATTTAACAAGTCCAACTTTGTGTCCAACTTTGAAATACAATAATTGTATTTTAAAAAATTACATTTTTGATATAATTTAACCACAAACCCAAAGTTGGACCTGGCCCATTAAACAATAAAAATAGCGCAACCGAATAAACTGAACCAATATATCAGTTTGGTTTGGTTATGGCCAACTTTGATTCGGTTTCAGTTTTGATTTTTAGAATTTCAGCTTATTTGGTTTTATCTATTTCGGTTTGGGTGAAAGCAAATAAACCGAATGCTCAACCCTATATGCAACGTTCTGAAGAAAAACAGAAGAACAATGAGGTAACACTACATTGGTCGTGTAAACTTGTTGCATATAACACATGGTATATTGTAGTTTGGCAATTGTAATGCCGAACTAACTAGTGAATCTATCTTATCTTGAAAGAAAAGTTTTCAAAGTAACCATTGGTACAAAAAGTATTTAAATAACATGAAACTACAACATCATTGGGTTTGGGCCCTTTGGGGGGGCCTGTTGATTCAATTTATGATGGTTTTTCATAGGCAAAGAATATGTGCACTGCATAAATTACAATAGACGTCAGATGGTCCATCAACGGAAAAGATTTGAGGAAAGTGAAGGCTTAAGAAATGTTCTTTTTGCGATGCCCGGCATAACGCACCGAACTTTGTGCACGCTGTGTTGCATGCCATTTGGGCCCACTTCCCCCAATTTTCACACACACACACTCACGCCTCCCCCGAGGTTCGATCCCGAGACTGTCCGTCTACCCAAGGAGGTTATACCTCTCCTCACACTGACCACAAGAGCCGAGTTCGGTAAGGCTTAAGAAATGTTTAAGTAGTAAATAATTATGACATGGGAGTATTCCTCCGTAAACCATATGTCATTGCCTTTACTCTCTAACAAACTATATGCATTTGAGGAAAGGTCTGAGGAAAGAGAAGGTTTAAGAAATGTTTAAGTAGTAAATAATTACAACATGGGAGTATTCCTATGTAAATCATATGTTATTGCTTTTACTCTCTAACAAACTAATGTTATTGCTTTTACTCTCTAACAAACTAAATGCATTTGAGGAAAGAGAAGGCTTAAGAAATGTTTAAGTAGTAAATAATTACATGATGGGAGTATTCCTCTGTAAATCATATGTTATTGGTTTTACTCTCTAACAAACTAAATACATTTGAGGAGAAGTCTGAGGAAAGAGAAGGTTTAAGAAATGTTAAACTAGTAAATAATTATGACACAGGAGTATTCCTCTATAAATCATATGCTGTTGCTTTTACTCTCTAACAAACTAAATACATTTGATATTGATGATTCAAGCGGAGTATCAGGCTCCAAGAACTACAGGATAAATTAGTCTTCCATCATCATTGAAAAATCAATATGGACAATGACCTGATGTAATTCGTTACGGAACCACTAATCAGACTATATATGATAAGTCTAGCAACTATTTAATAACATGAACATGAAGCGAATGCACAATGGAACTTGTTTCTTGAAATTATTATATGTAAAGACTGCTAAGGGAATTAGAAAAGGACTTGCCTCGTGTAGTTGTTCTCTTCTCTTCAATGAACACTTGGCGGCCTACCATAGTAATGGGTGATGCCTAAAATTAACAAAAGTAGTGCATCAATGTATTTCGCAATGTAATAGGGAAACAAAAGAAACAAGACATGGATTTATATAACATCCTCTCAAAAGCAAACAAGATAGAGGATGTGACATTTTGCCCAAATCCAGATTCCTTCAGATTATCAGTTTAAAAGTAACACATACAAGTGCATCAAGGTTGTCTGCATTTTTACATACTTATCCCATGTGTTGCTCATTATGTAACATAACAGTGGTTGTCATATTGCAAAGGAGCTAGATGTTATACCAATACACTGAGTATTTGTTTCAAGTTACTGTGTCTCCATTAAATTAATCAGCTTTAGCCAGTATGAGTTTGTCACTAGGTGATGAATGGCTCAAACAAGCACCACAAAGGGCATGCCAGTGAGGCTCCCGCAAATGTTGAGGACGATCAAGATTAACGCAACCTTACACTCATTGATGAAGTAGTTTCCGAGATTCGAAACCAGTATCCTCTGGGATGCAAGCAGTAAGTAGCCCGAGCATTACCAACAAATAAATACCGGGGGTTGATTACAATATGCTTTCAACATGGCACCACATCCAGACCGAATGTAGTTGCTAAGAATAAAGAACAAGTTGCTAAAGTATTGGAACACAGTACCAAAAATTAACAAGGAACATCTCATGCACTCACAACAAAACAGTGCTACTAATTGCCACATACCATAGATAGTTGTCAAATGAATGTGAACTGAATAGCTTCTGAAGAAGCAAAGTACATCAACCACCAGAATATTATTTTCAAGAAAATATTGAAGACGACAAACATAATTAAGACACTACAATACACAAAACAAAAGCCCTATTCTCTCAATAGTGAATTTTACTACATAGCTTGTAACAGGAACTAGTTTGACAGATGGTTCCATCAACGGTTATTATGAACAATATTCAAGTGATCCAAGTGAACATGGCATACCTTAATTGCATCTTGCATGGCGGTTTCTGACTCAAATTCAACAAAGCCAAAACAAAAGCGATCTACCTGCAAGAATGAGAAGACAATTGAGTTACCAGGACAAATGTATGTGAATTATGCAGCGTAAGATTGGCTAGAAACAACCACCTTATGGTTTCTGACTTGTACACCGCCAGGCTTAATAGTTCCAAATTTCTTCAGTTCCTGAAGGACTTGTTCCGTTGTTGCATTTAGAGGCAGATTCTGAATATATACAGAGTGACCTGCTGCTGCTAAGACAAAAGTTCACATAAAGAGTACAGAATATGAAAGCACAAATTATGGCAATTCATGTATCAAACTCGCACCATCTTGAGAGTTAATTATCTCAGGGGCATTGTTGCTACTAGACTTCCTTGATTCCAGTGTGGGATCGGCGGGCGTAGTGGGAAGATCCACTGGTTTCTCGTCGGTCATAGCAGGGACCTTTGCCATATTAGGCACATAAGCTGACTTCTGTGGTGTGCTCTCCTTCAAAACCTTCACCTGCCAATTCATGTAAAGTCAGCAGCTTCTCTCTTCACAAGGAATCACAAATGTTAAAAATGGAGGTTCAGAAAGACTATGTATAACTAGGGAACACTTCTGTTTAAGGGAGGGCTTTTGCTAACAAAAATTATACATTAAGTTCTTCCAGAATAAACAGATTGAGGACATGAACTTCCAATTTCCATATTGTTGTAACAGGTAAGATATGTAGAAGAATATACTATATGGTATGTTCTAAGCTATTTTAGAGTTCTAGTAGATTTCGTCAATAATTCAGACTATAGTTATAGATTGAATCGAGAGTTTATATTTTCATATTGAGTCTTTGAGCCTGTATTTGTATTCTTTATTACATTCTTTGAGTATGTTGGTTATTCCCCAAATGCTGTTTTCTCCACTGAATTAGTGTTAGCCACCATCCTTTCCTATTCCTCTATCTTCCATGCCTATTGTCTTCTGAATCTCAACAAAACATAAACTTTTTCCTAATATAGCTATAGATAACTACATTGTCCAGCAACCAAAACTTTCCTTTCCAGGCATTTGGTCTGCACCTTTTATACTAGCAATAATGATGCTCATTGAAGAACACCTTTATGGCAAGATCTTTGAAAATCTAAGGATAGATATAAGCAGCTTACGAAAACTGGTTCATACAATTTGATACTTTTAGATGATAAGTCGAGGTGTAAATATTAGATATTAGTAGTGACTGGTTGTACTAAGAAATATCATAAGGGTAATGATAACGATAAGGAGAAGAATGAGACTGTGTGTGTCAATGAAGGATATACACATACACTTCTCTCTCTAGAGGGAGGGAGGGGGGGATCTATCTATCTATATCTAGATATATAGTGGGGGGGAGGGAGAAATGTTTCGCTTTCTATATATAATCTCAGCAACAGGGCAGATTGCACAACTGGAGACCTAGGGAGGGATAAGACAGTAAGACGGTTTGGATGTTCTGTCCAAAAGAAACAAGTGAAGATACAGCCACCGTATGAGGATGATAAAGCAAACTAATTACAATCGTAAGTACAGCTTTAAGAGTTAGTAAAAATTTCCAGCAGTTCAAAATATGAAAATAAAGCAGCAACGGGGCAAAGATATCAACTCACTATTGATGCGTAAGACTTCTTATGGCCATCATCTTCAGTTACAGAAGTAGCCACTTCCTGGATGGGCAGTTCATGAGACTGCTTTTGCACTGGGGGGTCTACAGTAACTTCGTCTTCAACACCTGAGCTACCATTTTCTGAAGGGACCACAACAACTTCCTCATGATTAATAGGCTTCCTCTCTGATGGTGGAGATGTGAGGTCACCAGCATGATTCTCCTGAATCAAATTCGGCTCCACTGTTTGGAAATAATAACACCAAAAAGTCAGAATCGGTTGGAAAGCAAGGAAAATAGGACAAATATATGAATATACCTGGTACAAGACTTGGTGGAGATTTTGGTGTATCATCAGTAATAGTATTGGCTAAAACCTCATCTGATTCCTTGGGCTGATCCAAAAATCTGAAGATGTCATTGAGGACAAAGAACCCTCCATTACCCTGTGGAGCAAGGAAGAATGACTGGGTAAACCTCCGTCGAACATTGTCATTCCCAGTCAAGCATCCAGTTACGAAAATCATGACCCCATTATGGTAAGATGCTTGTGAATCTATACTCTCTATCTCCGATCTGTTGAAATTATATGACAAGAGATTGTCATTGATGGCCTGCTCCACCACAAGACAAATAAAACTAATATGTAAGGCATTCAATTAGTTGATTTCTTGAAATGCATATAAATACATTTAACAATGAATAAGATTACATAAAGTATAACTAACTTCAATATCAAAGATGATTAAAAGGTTTTTACATCTAACAGTAATCAAATGAAATGAAAATCACAATTGAATAATGATGGATAAAAGGAGTAAATAATTTCATACAAACAAAGATTACATAATGCTTACAGTTGGCTTCACTTCATCAAGATCTGGGCGACTCGGAATACTCGAATCCTGATAGAATCGGTGCAACAGATCTGGCGATGTAAGAAGAACATGGTAGTACTGATGAACAAAGGCATTTCCAACCTGTAAGGCATTTCTCAATATATCAGAATCATAAACATGCTAGAGGTTAGCAAAAGGTTTAGTTGTATCCTTTGAAGGTCGATAAAACAGAATAGCAGGGAATTAGGTAAAGGAAAAAAAACTCTTACCACATGTGGGGCAGGGGCAGTAGTCGGGGTTGCCGTTTGCAACGCCATGCCTGCAATTGACTGCATCAGTGTAAATTAATGAGAATTTAGCTATCAATACAAGGCACATGCACATACATAGTAGAACCATCCGCACAAGCACGCAGAAACAGGTATAGTTCACGTGAATATACCAATGATTATGTCTATCATATAAAAGTCTTGAAATTGGAATCAAAATTCAGTGGGCTGGATAACATTTATCATTAAATGTTACTCTTTAGAAATTTGTACACAGAAGCTTTAAATGCATAAGAAGACACTCAATGAAGCACTAGTAGTTCTATCCATGTGAACATTCATATAGACAACATTAGTAGTTTCAAAATCCAAACATATAAGTGTGAACCTTCATATAAACAAAATTTAATTTTGCACAAGAGTGTGTAGGGTCAGAAGCAATGTCGCACCACTTAACAGGAGGATGTAGAAACTATGATCACGTATACAGTTTCATGCCACAAAGTTCAACTATTCTTTACAAGAAGGTCTGAAAAAGAAGAGTGATCTCAAAAATATACGAGAAGATAACTGCTAACAACCATATGATATAAGTAGTTATTTAATTTTCCTTTTGTTTACTGTTAATGTGTAGGCAAAATTACAATATAATTAGAGTTCCCTCTTTCCTCTTTCAACAACAACAAAGACTTCTTCCCAATTTTTTGGTTCGGCTTAGGAGTCATGTCAATTGTAACATTAACAAAAGCCTTATCCCTCGATTAAGGCCTCGATCCAAGTTCATCACGCTGTTGGGCCTAGCCCTTCTTCTAGGGGCTCCTTTGACTAATATCTTATCACTTGGTCTACATGAGTCGTTATCGCTCATTCCATCATGTCCATATATTGGTCTATATAAAACACCCGACATTATTTTTCTCTCATCTATTGGTCTATATTTGCTCATTTCTTATCCAATCTATCAACGTATTACCACTCATGTATCTTAGCGATCTTGTTTCAGCTACACTCATTTTCTGGTTTACGACCCAACATTATGATCCATAAAGCATGACTGGTCTTATAGCAATTGAGTGTTAAAGTGTCATGACATGCCACCAGCACACAAAGTTCAACTAGAGATATCTTCCTTCAAACCTACCAAGTAAAAACATTTAGAATGACTAATAATAACCACAAGTTACAATGTGTATGAGAAAACATAGATACATTTCCAATCCATATATGCTTTCAATGTCTGCAATCTGCATCTTTTGATTCATAATGCAAGCACTCATACATAAAATAATTTGATATTTATCTTTTCTGTGATCCCACAGGGTAGTTTGAGAAAATGCTTTGAAATATTACATTCCAAAAGTTGTGCAAATTATAAAAAGTGCAAATTATAAAAAAGTTTAGGAGTACCCAACTTGTAAAATAAACCAAACACAGGAACGTAACATTCCACATGACCGTGGCTTGCACGGGCTTCATTATGTCATCACTTCATCTCCCATTTAAATTTTTTTATCTTTATTCTTACTTTAGAATATACTGTTTCCCTCTAATCGTTTATGGTTAAGAAGTTGAGGATAGATTTTAGTTCTTGGGTACATAGTCACACTATGATTAACTTCAAGGGTTATTCTTGGCCAATAACTAAACCTATCATTAGAGCTTTCAGCCCTAAAATAAAATTACTCTTTAAAACAGACTCATTTACCCAATGCAATTACAGAGGGTTTCCTAAAAATAATGCAGGAATCATGTTAATCTACTGATATAGCATCAGCAGGACTGAAAAGTAGTGTCTAGTAAGTTACAAACAACTACTCATAAGCCTGAAACTCATACCATAGACATTATAAGAGCTGGCATACAAGAATAATAGTTTGGTAAACACCATTGGCACCAAGAAAGGAGAATGCACAAATCAAATAGAGAGATTAAACAATAGTCTATTTCATACTCTCCATAAACCAGATACAGGTTCACTACCTCCAAGGTAACTAGATTACCAGCATCAATATACCAAACCCTCACTGCGGCAACATTACATCCCTGGATCAAGAAAAGAATCACAGCTAATAGTACACAAACCAGGAACAGTTCCTGGCATTAGGCCTGTCAATGGATCGGCTTTGGGTCAGATTTATATATAATTCGAATCTGAACCATATAAGCCCTTCATGTAAGAATTTGGGTTCAAGTCAAATTCATTTACACATAAGATTCCAGTTTGAGTTTTGGATTTTATGTAGTTGTTGGTTAAGCTATTTGAAAGTAGCAGTAATTTTTTTCTTTTTCTGATAATATTGAAAGTAGTATTTAACACAGTTAAATTTAAGAAGTTTAAAGTATTATTTGATTTCTACTTCTTAAAAAACAATCGAGATGGCATGAATGTTCTGTTATTGCCGGGAACGCCGGGGCACGCTATTCGATGGAAAATACAGAAACTGAAACAGTTGTCAAGACAACGTTTCAAATGCAATTCCTTAAAGAAGGTTTTGCAACAGAGATCCAGAAGGATTTCTGCAAATTACGAGATCTAAAAAGATATCGTAATACACGAATAATCTAAAGAGATTTTCGTGATCGTAGCAAACTGGCAGTAGTGCCTTCTAAAAAGAAGAAGATACTGACAGAACTGCTAAAGGCAACAGAAGGATGACAGGCGAGAGATGGAAATGCTGGGGTGAATTATCACCGTGGCTCAAAGCTTTATTCGCCCTCTGCGAACAGCTTCCAGGAACCAGCAAGGTTGACGGAAAACCATTGAACACTCCTGCTCTTCTGACTCCTCGGAAGACGGCGAACACCTCTGGCAATGGCTCTACTCTTCTCTCTCTGTTTGAAGTAACAGAACCCACGCGTACTAAAAAGTACTAGTGTTTGTGTTAAAGAACACGTTCACTACTCTGTTGTGTTAAAGAACACTTAGAGTTTTTCTCCCTGGAATTCTGATTACTACTGCACTCAGAGAGAGGAGAGAACCTGCATATATAGCCCACGGGGCGGTTGCCAAGCAGTTGCCTGAACTTCAGGGTAGTGGCAGAACCACTCCTGAAAGTGCAGCAACTGCTGCAACCGTTCCCGCTCTAATATGCAGCCAGCCATACGCACACAGCCCCTTTTACGCACCCTACGCACACTACGCACACTGCGTACGCTGCGCACTCTACGCACGCTGCGTATGCTGCGCACACTGCGCGTACTGGGCTGCGTACTGGGCTGCGTAACTGGGCCAGCGTAACTGGGCTCGCGTAACGGGCCGCGCAACGTAGTCGCGCAAGTGGCGAGCGCAACGAGCGCAACTTAAGCGCACTATGCGCCTAGCGACGATGCTGACGTGCTAAGTGCAAAGTGCGCCAACAAAACGCCACATTACGCCTCATGAGCCCTTGAGCTTGAGTCCGAGCCCGAGCCCGAGCCCGAGCCCGAGCCCGAGTCCGAGTCCGAGTCCGAGTCCGAGTCCGAGTCCGAGTCCGAGTCCGAGTCGCTAAGCTCCTACGGAGCTTAGCTCCATGGAAATAAATTTCCAAGAGCAAAAAGCTTACAGCTTCTTAATTGTTGATTAAGCCTTTATACCATTAATAATTAATCCCACATGGCACACACCCATGTGCACTACATGTGCATCTCCATAAAGAGAATAGACTCATATATGTAGAGATATACGTTCCTTTCTAGCCGATGTGGGACTAAAAACCAAAACAAAAGGCTACAAACCCAACAATCTCCCACATATCTCTATATATATGAGTACGAGTGTTCCCCACAGTAACTGTCCATCATGCATTAGGAGAGATGTCGCTTACGACTTGAATCTTCCCGCATGGGTCAAAAATTAAACTATAATACAAGAATGGACTAAGCCTTGAATTCTGCATCATAGCTGAAATTCTTTCCACTCACATAATGTAGTTACATGTGCTTCTGGCTACACATTAAAGGCCATGTGCCAGCCTGGTTTCAGTGTATAATTTTGGGTGTCTACAAGTTTACCCTCAAGAGACGGCCTGATATCTCTGTCATACACTATAGGTGAGTTCATTATAAAAAGACATGGCATGAAGCGCTTTGCGCTTCCCTTGCGGTGCTACGCCGCTATGACATGGCTTAAAGCCGAGGCCTTACCCAGTACCGGGAACCTCATCGTAGTGTCATACTACAGTAGCATGAGGCAACCGCCTCTTTGTATTGCCAAACTACCCAGCATGAAGCCTTAGGCTCCCTTGCGGTGTTACGCCGCAACGACATGGCTTGCAAGGCCGAGACTTTATCCCTAACAGGGTACCTCATGGTGGTGTCGTGCCACTGTAACATGAGGAACTCCTCCTCTTTGTAGTGCTGACTACACCCCTCTTTATATTTAATATACAGCATTAGGCTAACTGCCTATTTGCGGTGCTACGCCGCTGTGACTTGGCCTGCAAAGCCGAGGCTTTATCCTATTCCTGGACAGCACCCCACATATAGGAACCTCATTGTGGAGTCACCCCACTGTAGCATGAAGTTTCACTCCTTGTAGTGCTGCTCTACCGTGCCTCCTGTAAAGCACACCAGGCATTCACTCTGTCTGAGAACTCATTAAGGCAATTAAGCCAACCTTTCCACAGGAACCGTTTTCCGCAGAAAACAATAGTAGACAACAGTGGTTATAGGTCCGTAACCTCTCCATGCCCAATAGAACATGTACCCACCGTTCCTGATATTCTTCCGATTATTGGTCCTCCCTTGAACCAAAAGCTAGATGCCTAGTAGATAAATCTTTGAACTAATAGCATAAAACTTTATGGTAGGAATACAATAATACAATATCAGAATGCCTTCAAGCCCATTTTACAAGCTGTGTCATTGACCAGCTGGCGCTTGAGGCCCTTGGTGAACGGATCCGCCAGGTTCTCCTGACTCCGAACATCAATCACTGCAATAATACCTCTCTTGATAAGATCGTGTACTGCCCTGTGCTTCAACCGCACAGTCCTCTTCTTCCCGTTGAAGAGGTCATTTGATGCCACCGCCGCAATCGCCTGGTTGTCGCAGTATATCGGTATCGCCGGTATTTGCGCACCAACCAATGAAAGATCATACATGAGCTCCCGAAGCCATTCTGCTTCCTCGGCTGCAGTATCTAGTGCAAAGAACTCAGATTCCATGGATGATCGCGAGAGCAGAGTCTGCTTCTTCGACTTCCACGATATAGCAGCTCCACCCATTGTGAAAATGTATCCACCTGTGGACCTCTCGCTCTCCACCTCTGAGCACCAACTGGTATCACTGAAGCCTTCCACTACCGACGGATCTCCGCTGTAGTACAGTGCATATGTCTGAGTCTTCTTGAGATATCTCATAACCCGTTTCACAGCTTTCCAGTGTTCAGCACCTGGGTTGCTCGTGAAACGACTCAGCATTCCCACGGCGAAAGCTATGTCAGGCCTTGTGGCAGTAGTAGCATACATCAAACTTCCCATTACGCTTGCATACTCCAGCTGCCTGATGCTTTCCCCTGAATTAGGCTTCAGCTTCAGATCACACCTGTACGGCGTATCAATCCCTGGAAGATCCCGATACCCATAACGAGTGATCATTTTCTCAATATAATGAGACTGTGACAGCGCTAGTCCAGTGTCTGTCCGGATGATCTTGATCCCTAAGATCACATCAGCTTCCCCCAAGTCCTTCATACTGAACTTGCTTGAGATGAATTTCTTTGTCTCCGTGACACAGCTAATATCCGTACCTAGGATAAGCATGTCGTCCACGTACAGACAAACGATAACACCTCTTCCATCAGCGAACTTCGTGTAAACACACTTGTCCGTATCGCTGACCATGTAGCCATTTGACCTTATAACTTTGTCAAATTTTTCATGCCACATCTTGGGAGCCTGTTTAAGACCGTACAAAGATTTCACCAACTTGCAGACTTTGTCTTCAAGACCCCTGATGACAAATTCCTCTGGCTGTTGCATGTAAATCTCTTCGGTCAGCTCGCCATTTAGGAAAGCCGTATTTACATCCATCTGATGTATCACCATCTTATGTATTGCTGCGAGAGCAATCAACATTCTGATGGTGGTCATCCGGGCTACTGGAGCATACGTGTCAAAATAGTCAATCCTCTGCTTCTGAGAAAACCCCTTGGCTACCAACCTAGCCTTGAACTTGTCAATAGTTCCGTCTGCTTTTATCTTCTTCTTGAAGATCCATTTGCATCCGATGGGTTTCGCTCCTTCAGGAAGATCAACCAACACCCAAGTGTTATTTGAGGTGATGGAATCAATCTCATTGTCAATCGTCTCCTTCCAGAAAACTGCGTCTCTGGTCTTCATCGTCTCATCATAGGTAAGCGGATCTGCTTCCACATGATAGGTGACAAAGTCACTTCCGAAGTCCTTCGGCCTCCTCACACGCTTAGCTGACGGCTCAGCTTGTTCTGGTTCAACCGTCGTATCAACAACATCTTCTTGGACCACATCTTCATTGAAGACTTCAGTTTCTTGTGCACCCTCATTATTCTCCGGAACATCCGGAAGAACAATATTCTTGTGCCTTGCAAACTTGTCTTCAAAATATTCTGCATCGCGAGATTCAATGATATGATTTGACTCAATATCAAGAAATCTCCGAGCATCACTCTTCTCGGCATACCCCAAGAAGATCGTTTTTGTAGTCCTTGTCCCAAGCTTCTGAATCTTTAGATCTGGAAGCTTGACATACGCCAGACACCCCCACACTCGAATGACATTCAAGTTAGGTCTGACCTTGAACCAGAGTTCATGAGGAGTAACGTCTGAAGTTGCATGAGGCACTCTATTTAGAATAAAAGTGGCCGTCAATGCAGCTTCTCCCCAGTAGCACTTAGGAAGGCCAGCAGTCAACAACATTGAATTTATCATTTCTGTCAACGTCCTGTTTTTCCTCTCAGCTACTCCGTTTGATTGAGGAGAGTACGGAGCCGTAGTCTCATTGACAATTCCATGTTCCTTACAGAACGATGCGAATTCATGAGACCTGTACTCCCCACCTCGATCACTTCTTATCCTTTTGAGTTGTTGTCCAGTCTGCCGCTCAGCTTCGGCTCTGAACTCCTTAAACTTCTCGAATGCTTCGTCTTTAGCCTTCAGCAAGTAGACGAACGCATACTTTGAGAAGTCATCGATGAAGGTTATGAAATACTTCATCCCGGCCTTTGTAGAGAACTGTTTGAAGTCACAGATATCGGAGTGAACCAACTCCAGAAGATCTGTACTTCGATTAACCCGAAGAAAGGGTTTCCTTGTGATCTTCGTTTGAGCACAAACTTCACATTTCTCTACCTTACCCCCACATTTGGAGATAAGTCCTAGACAAGACATTCTGTTTATTCGTTTACAATGAACATGTCCTAGCCTATTATGCCACAACTCAAGAGTATAAGCAGAAGGAGTGATTTCATTAATCACATTAATTACATTGGACTGATTTACAAGCTGAATTTTGAACATTCCTTCGGTATAAAAAGCTTTTCCGAAATATGTTCCCTTGATAGACATCACCATCTGGCCAACATTGATGTCCATCCTGAGGCCTGCATTGCAGAGTAGGCCTCCCGAGACCAGGTTCTTGGCGATAGCAGGTACGTGCTTTACGCCTTGAAGCGTCAGAGACTTCTCCGAAGTCAGCTTCAACACCACCGTCCCGATCCCGAGCACTTCAGCTTGTGCTTGGTTCGCCATCACAACCGCTTCAGAAGTGGGTGTGTAGGTGGTGAACCACTCCTTACTGGAGCAGACATGGCAGGTGGCTCCAGTATCTACCCACCAGTCTGAATCAGATCCTACAGCATCAACCTGTCCAATCATAGCAATTACATCAGTAATCATTGAGACTTTGCTAGGCTCACCTTGTTCTGATTTCTTGGCCGGTGCTGTGCATTCACTTTTGAAATGGCCCAACTGGCCACACTTAAAACAAGGCATCTTTGCCTTAGATTTCTTTGACTTGAAAGAAGTTCCCTTAACATTCAAGTTGTTAGGGTTCTTCTTCTTCTTCTGGAAATCTGCACGCTTTCCCTTTCCCTTTGGTTCCCTTGATGAAACCAAGTTTGCGTTAGCCATCTGCTTGGAAAGCGTGTCAACTTTATGTTGAGCCCTCATCTGGTCTTCAACATAAATTTCCTGCAGGAGATCTTCAAGGGTGATCTCCAGCTTCATCCTATGCATGTTTGCATAGAACTTACTCCACCCAGCGGGGAGCTTTGAGACAATCCCTCCAACAACAAACTTGTCGGGGAGGGGCATCGCCTCGTCTTCCAGCTTCTGTCGCAGTTTCAGGAACTCCTTTACCTGCGGCAGCATAGACTTTTCGTCCTCAAAGAACCACTTGTGATATTTTTCAACCACAAATATTTTACTGCGGTTCTTGTCTTCTTCGTAGAGTTTTTCTAGAGACTCCCATATGTCTCTAGCGATATTCTTCTTAGAATAGGATTCTGCTAGGGAATCCTCCATAGCATTCAGGATAAGCAACCTGCAAATGCTATTCTCCCTTCTCCACTTGGCCTGAAGTTTAGTAGCCGCAGAGATTGCGGCAGCAGACCCAGTATCTGGAACGGTAGGTTCCTCTTCAAGAAGCACGTGATCCACGTCTCTGAGTTGAAGAGTGAGATAAACCTTCCTCTTCCAGACTTGATAATGCTCTCCATCAAACTTCTCTAACTTACAGAAGTCAATGTTTAGGAGTGAAGCATTAATGTTTTCCATCGTAGCAATAAAGCTTTGAGATTGTTATTGCCGGGAACGCCGGAGCACGCTATTCGATGGAAAATACAGAAACTGAAACAGTTGTCAAGACAACGTTTCAAATGCAATTCCTTAAAGAAGGTTTTGCAACAGAGATCCAGAAGGATTCTGCAAATTACGAGATCTAAAAAGATATCGTAATACACGAATAATCTAAAGAGATTTTCGTGATCGTAGCAAACTGGCAGTAGTGCCTTCTAAAAAGAAGATACTGACAGAACTGCTAAAGGCAACAGAAGGATGACAGACGAGAGATGGAAATGCTGGGGTGAATTATCACCGTGGCTCAGAGCTTTATTCGCCCTCTGCGAACAGCTTCCAGGAACCAGCAAGGTTGACGGAAAACCTTGGAACACTCCTGCTCTTTTGACTCCTCGGAAGACGGCGAACTCCTCTGGCAATGGCTCTACTCTTCTATCTCTGTCAAAGTGCGCCAACAAAACGCCACATTACGCCTCATGAGCCCTTGAGCCCGAGTCCGAGTCCGAGTCGCTAAGCTCCTACGGAGCTTAGCTCCATGGAAATAAATTTCCAAGAGCAAAAAGCTTACAGCTTCTTAATTGTTGATTAAGCCTTTATACCATTAATAATTAATCCCACATGGCACACACCCATGTGCACTACATGTGCATCTCCATAAAGAGAATAGACTCATATATGTAGAGATACACATTCCTTTCTAGCCGATGTGGGACTAAAAACCAAAACAAAAGGCTACAAACCCAACATGTTCACAAGTCATAAACTTGATATGTAAATTGGTTTCGGATTTCTTAGCAGGTTTAGGGTTCCAATGCCATCTCCTATCGGTTACCATTGACATATCCAGATATCTGTAATATATCAACACACCCAGTACACATATCCAGATATCTATACTATAGCAATACACCCAGTATAAATCCAGATATCTATACTATAGCAACACACCACTTTTAATCCAATCAATATAAATACAGTTCAATATACTACACAAAAGGAAAATATGAACCTTATGAATTTACTTTTAGGGTCTGTTTGGCTACCGAAAAGTAGCATGAAAAGTAGTAGAAAGTCCTAGTTTCCCGTTGATATGTAATTTGTTTGTGGGAAACTAAGTTTCAGAACTTTCTTCACATAAGCATAAATGGAAATTATTGCATCATCTAGTTCTCATCCAAAATGGTGGAAGGTCTAACTCAAGAAACTAGTGGGAACCATATTTGTTAGGGCCGGGGTGAGCATTATTCAGTTTTGGATTGAGAACCGAACCGAATAAGAGATCCGATTCGGTTTTGAAAATATTAAAATTCCTTATTCGGTTTCGGCCCAAAACCGGATAAGACTTACGAAATTATATAAATTACCTTCAATTTTATACATATTAAATGATGAAAATGTCTATATGTTAGTGTATATTTTGAAAAATTCTATGAATGTGTTCCAAAGTCCAACTTTGATAATTTAATAACTAGTCAACTTTTGGCCCAACTTTGAAATAAAACAAACATATGTATAAAAATTATAGTTTTTAATATAATTTAACTACTATCCCAACTTTGGGTCCGGCACATTAAAAATAAAAAACAGCCCAATCGAATAAACCGAATCGATTATCGGTTAGGTTCCATTTCGGTTACGGCTAATTTCGGTTCGGCTGAAACCGAATAAACCAAACGCTCACCCCTAATATTTGTTACTATTTTTTTATTTACAAAAATGGTCCAAACAATTAAATAATTTCCACATTTATACTAATTTAATATTGAAACGTGGTAATGTTGCTCAATCAAACAATATTTTAATATATTTTTAGCCTGGAAACCTATTTTCTTTAGTTTCTAGAAACTATGTTCCAACTTCCAAATAGTTTTCGGTTGACAAACATGCCCTTAGAGAAAACCCTAAGACCATCAAACCCAAAGCAGCTCAATCACAAGTGTCAATAATAAGGAGAAAGGAGAGATTTTTACGTATGTCACATGGGTCCTGGGGTTCTCCTGTAATTTTCCGCTATTCTTTTGAAGAAAACCCTAACAGCATCAAAACCTAAAATTTTCAAGCAGAAAAAAGATTGTGCGAGAAAATCAATAACATGTCATCAACGCCACCGATCTCCATCAACTTTCAAAATACGAACCCCACAAATATGGCGGGAAAGGCGCGATTTTGACGCTTGCCCATGCTATCAAATCGATCAAGAACAAAACCCCACACGAAAAAAAACGAAAAATTGTACAAATTGCACGGAAAACAAATATGGTTCTTAGGGTTTTAGAACAAGAAAAAGACAATGCCATGGCTATAGTACGTAGAGAACCAATATGAAGGAGAGGATCAGAAGCTCACCAAACCAACCAGAAGGATCTTTACGGTTTTGTAGAGAGGATTTTTTAGGGTTTCGTAGAGAGCACTTTGGAGCGGAGAAATAGAAAAGAGCGGAAGGGGTTTTATAAGGTTTTGCTCCAAATAGAAGCCATCAGGGACAATCTTAGCCGTCGGATCACATGGGCTTTTGTAGTTGACGAGGGTTTATGGTTTTTGCGTGGGGGCGTGGGGAAGATCATCTCGGCCGTCCGATTGATGATGATCAGTGATCTGATTATTGTCGGGATCAAAGCCGATGGACGGTGGTGATGTGATAGTCATATTGTTACTTTTTCTTTTCCTTCTTTATTTTAGGTGTCCTTTTTCTCCGGGCTGGCGAGCGATGTGTAAGGAAGATTCGAACCGTATCTATTCTTACGGGATCCTCCGATGTACCCAACAGGCTACACTCCCACGGACTATATTACGAAATCATCTTTATTGGAATATTTGGAAAATTTTGTTTCTGAACAAAAAAAATTATTTTTAAATAGTGTTTGCTTAATTTTGTATTAATCAAGATTCGATTGATTCATCCGAGATTAAAAAATAATAGTATTGTGTTAAAGGACGTGTTAGTATTGACTTGATAATTATATAGTCAATATAAAACAGTTTTTATGAGTTATATATTATGTTATTAAACTTTTTCGAATGTCCATAAAATAGTAGTAGTTTGATCTATTTTTTTAATGTATATATTAAATTCTTAAACTATTCAATCTCTAATAATATTTTGAAATAATCTATTATGTTACATTTCGATTCCCTAGAATTGATTGTCGTCCCCCCGGACGTGATGCTGTGCGAATAAATTGTGCTTGCAAAAGGCACATTCATAAGGTTATCTGAAATACAACAAGAAAAAGAGTACGCAGAAATTGAACAACACATTTGATACAGAAGGAAACTTGTCTTTCATTGATAATAAACATGTTTACAAGACTCGATTACAAAATGTGTCGCACGGACTTACAAACTAACTCAGATGAGATAGTCGTTCCATACATTTACATCCCTTTATACATAGGCAACAAAATACTCTCTTGGACCTGGAATCGGGAGGGAGAGTTAATAAGACGTGAGTCTTAATCAGAGTCTTCAAAATGTGAGAGGTCGTCTTCGCACGCTAGTAAGGCTTCAAAATGTTACAAGCGTCGTCTTATATAGATCCAGCAGCTACTATTTCAAAAACATTTGATGATATTTAATAGCATACATAATGAACTCTCCTCTATGCAATAATATATGACTTAATATGATGTGTATGATTCAAACTATGTCACCCATCACGCATGACAAATAAGTATGTTATGTGGATATAAGCATACTAATTATTTTATATTTATATACGTCACCCACCAATTAAAAAGGGGGCACTAGGGGTGAGCATTATTCGATTTTGAAAAAAAATCGAACCGAACCGAATAAGAGTTTTCAGCTCGGTTTAAAAAAAAATCGGTTCGGTTTCGGTTTTGAAAATACTAAATTTTCTTATTCGGTTTCGGTCCAAAATCGAAAACCGAATAAGAAATTTTAGTATATATATATATATATATATATATATATATATATATATATATATATATATATATATATATATATATATATATATATATTTGGAAAAAGGTAAATTTTTATTCCAAATGAAAAGTCATACTCATACAACATACATCCTGAGTGGGACTCCCACTCAGCACTCATACATTCTCCATAGCATTTACATCAAACTCAATGTTATGAAGAATGCCAACCGGAGGTGTGACTAGTCCCTCAAAGATACGGCGGTTTCGCTCCCGCCAAACATGCCAAACCGAAGCCGCCAAACGAACTCTAGCCGTGCGGAACCAGTCCTGACCTCGACCCCTGCTACCTCGTATCACCGGGATGATATCCCCAATGTTTTTACCAGAGGCGCACACTCCCAATACCCGGCTCTGCTCCGACCAAATCTGCCATGCCAAAGTGCACTCAAAAAATAGATGTCTAATAGACTCAGGCGCAGAGGTACAGAGCACACATATGGGATCCGGCACTGCCACTCCAAATGAACTCAGGCGATCCCTCGTTAAGAGGCGACCCAGAAGAAGCTTATAGACACACAGCTGCATCTTCCTGGCCAGACCCTTACACCAGACGAACTCATAATCCGGACTCATAGGAAAAGTGTGCCGGATTAGATTGTAGCAACTACGGAACTGGAACTCCCCCGATCCCAAAGATGCTCCAGGCGGCTCCCAGATCCATCGATCTGCAGGCAAAGCCGGATCAATGGCAGTAGACATAATGATCCCTTCCAGCTCCTCAGTGTACCGATAAGATTTCGGCTTCCACACTCCATCTCGTAAGATCCGGCTGCACTTCAGACCTCGCATGTCCTCCGTGTGAGTCGCGGATCCCCTGATGTCTAGCAAGGACCGCCTATCAATCCATGGGTCCCTCCAGAGATCCGTGCCCGACCCATCCCTCATGACCCTCCGGATAGCAGTCTTGAGCACAACCCTATGTCTTAGGACAGTCTTGAACGTGACAGAATGGTTGTTATCAGAGGCACACGTCCAAAAGTTGCCCTGCTTCACATATCTGCTGTGCATCCAGTCCGCCCACAGAGACCCCCTGCTAATGAAACTCCAGGCCAACTTGAGCGCCGAGGCCTCCCTGATCTCCAGGAACGGCCTTAGTCCCACACCACCCTCCTTCCTGGGACGACAAAGCTGCTCCCACGAGACCGCATGCATACCCCCCCTCCAAAGGAAATCAGCACAAAGACGCTCCACTCGCCGAATAGTAGCCACCGGAAGAAGGATGGACTGGAGCCAAAAGTGTGCCACGGCCGAGACCACAGATCTGATCAGCTCTATGCGTCCGCCAAAAGACAGGCCGGCGGCTTGCCAGCCTTCTACTCTCCTCTGGACATACTCAACCAGGCCCTGGCAGTCCTGATCACGTGCATAATTGACGGTGAGGGGTACACCTAAATAACGCACCGGAAGCTCACTTTATACACACACACACACACACTATAGGTATATACTAAATATATCTAGGTATATTTAGTTACTATATATTAAATCACAAATAAACCGAAAAATCGAATAAACCAAAAATTGAACCGATTAAATTCGGTTTGATTCGGTTATGGGACATTTCAATTTGATTCCGTTTTTACTTATTCGGTTTTTGGTCCAATCTGATTTTTGGTTACTCGGTTCGGTTTGAACCGAATTAACTGAATTCTTGTCACTCCCATTTTTTGTTATACGTATTTTCAGTATACGTGTACGGATTTCTGACATTTGTCAGGTGGACTGTAGTTAGACTTGTCTTGCTTAGCCTAGTCTTAGTTTAATCTTGGTTTGGTTCACCTTGGTTCATCATGGCATGTTAACTTGGCTTGGTTTGGTTTGGGGTTGGGTGGAGATGACTTGGTTTGGTATTTATATCAAACACTTTTTCTCTCTTCTCATTTATTCTCATTAACTCTTCTTCTTCATTTACTCCTTCCTACCTACAAAGAAATCCTAGGAAAGTGCAACTTTGTCACGCCCCAGAACCAGAATACTGAAGAACGGGGACGTGCACAGCCAGCTACGTATAACGGAACGGCAACCATCCCGCTATACGGTCACGGCTGTCTAGCTATGTGAGGGTACGCTACAAACCATCAGTCTCTTAGGGTTAAATCAAGCTATTGTCTCAATCTCAACAAGTAATGATAGTAACAAGATATCAGACCACCAAATATACAATTGTAAGGCGTCCCAAATATTATATATCCAGATGATCATGAAGCTAGTCGTACAAAATGTAAGGACTAGCAAGAGTTAAGTCATACATGATCAACCTCGAGTTGCCAATCATGATTACAGCCCGTAGGCAGACAGAAAGTAAAGTGCATCGAGCTAACAAGTGCTCGTCGGCTAAACGCCTCAAAAGAATATCAGTTAACAATACAGTGGGAGAAACAAAAAAAGAAAACCCACTCGTTGCCCGGGTTCCGTCTAGTGTTCACCATCGGGCTGGAAAGCAGGTAGATCCTTTGCTGCTGCTCCGGTATCTGGCCATACAAAACCAGCTGGGTCAGACCCCAGAAAGAGCAAGTGCCACAAAGGAGGCCACGAAATAAGAACAAAAACCAGCAATCAGCACAATAATATAATTATATAACAAGAGACAGTAATTTAAGAAAAAGGCATGATAGTTAGATATAAAAGACAAATCTTGTACAGAATCGATAAAAGACAGAACATATGGAAAGGCATGATAGGATGATATACGATGAGATGACCATGGGACTATTCAGATAGCCAGGTTACAACCCGTAAACCAAACAAGGACCGGGGTTGTAACCCTTCGTCTGAACGGAACTTGGTTTCTCCCACCATTTATCGGCAAGATAAAATACGCGAACTCAAGACTTGCAATTAAACATGATTAAGGTAAAGCACGAGTAATCATGTCATGTCATGACCTTGCACAGGATCAGGACAGGACAAGAGGGACTAGACTCCATCCAATCAATCACGGCCAAGCAAGTACTATGGCTTACTACTTTAACTAACTAGGGTTATCACAGACCTGATTACTAACAAGATGCAATGAGAATTCCAAGTCCGGTTACCTGTTTGTTACTACCTGAATGCTCCCAGCAAGAAAAGGAAAAGATAGCATGATATAGCAGACACACTGTAGTAAGATACATGTG
The DNA here is from genome assembly GCA_029216955.1 of Iris pallida. Lineage (NCBI taxonomy): Eukaryota > Viridiplantae > Streptophyta > Magnoliopsida > Asparagales > Iridaceae > Iris > Iris pallida. The sequence continues at coordinate 19,002,437 of JANAVB010019800.1, forward strand.
TCCTAAGGTACCACGCTCGACGGCGGGCTGGAAGTGCGCTCATCTCGACGGATAGCAACAAATCCCATGTATATATATAAGGCCGGGACCAAAGGGGCAACAGGTAACTGGAAAATTCTCCATGAACTAATTGATCAATCTAGTCATTAACCTAGCCAGATTCAGTATGAATCCCTGACCGTAGGAACCAGGGAGTCACGTCCTAGACATGATGCAAGACAATACGAGTGGATTGCACAAGCAAGCAGGAACACCCACGGTGTCAAGACAGGTCAAGCTAAGTTATCAAGTCATGTCAAGTCAGAAGTGCGCCGCCACGGGCCACTATCAAGTTATCAAGATAATTCATGTCAGGGTACTTGTCAGGAGTGCGCCACGACGGGCCACTTATCAAGTCAGGTTGGTCATGTCAGGAGTGCACCATTACGGGTCACTGTCATGTTATGCTAGTTTCTTGTCATACCGTGCCATGTACAATAGTCATTCCAACATATTAAGTAAAATCAAGTTCATGACAAAGGTGTAAGGATATAAAATGGGCGTAAAATATCTAATAAAATATCAATATACAGGGCTATAGAAGAGCCAAGCTCAAGAAATAAACAAATTCATCATAGACAAGTAGGTTGTGCAAGATATGTACTGCGCAGGGTGCCAAGTGCGCAGGGTGCCAAGTGCGCAGCAGATAGATTGCGCTGGATCAGGTTGCGCAGGAATAGATGGTGCAGGGTCAGATTGTGCATGAGATAGATTGCGCAGAAGTGGACTGCGCAGGAGCAGATTGCGCATGAGCAGACTGCGCATGGGCAGACTGCGCATGAATCCATGCGCAGTCGGGTTGAGCGCAGTTCGCCAAGGGGCAAGCTGCGCAGTCGGCGCTGCGCTAAAGAGCGCTGGCCGAGGGGGATACGCAATCCAGCACTGCGCTAAAGAGCGCAGGCTGCAGGCTGCTACTCCAGGCCGAGAAGAACACCAAGAACACCAAAAATTCAAATTTTCATATCTTTGTCAAATCAAAGCCAAATCTAGATTTTCAAAGTTCTAACTTGAGTAAAATTGAATTCTCTTCCACATGGAAGCATCAAAACCCACAAAAATCCAATCAAAATAGATCAAAACTATGTAAATCCGAAAATAGTTAAAACCTAGATCTATAACAATGGAAACTCCAAATCACAAAATGTCAAGTTCTAATGTTGATCTTCATGGCCTAATCTAGCTAATGGACAAATAAAAAGTGGTTCTCATATGGTGGCAAGGTGCACTTGCCTAATGGGTTGGAGAGTTGTGTGGAGGAAGAAGAAGAAGAATTAATGGAGGAAAATAATGAGGAGAGAGAGTGTTAGGTGATTTTTAATGGGGGAGGATAAGTTGTGTTGAGGGTGGAGGTTAGCTAAGATGGTCCAATGCATAATAAACTAAACCAAACCAATTCCTTCTCCTATTCAAATAAAACCAAGCTCCATTAAATCAGAATTAATCCAGGAATGATAAACGACAATTAAACTACAATGCTAAGTATGAAATATACCACAACTTAACTGGCCAAGAAAAATGAAAAATACTGGTCAAAAATACGATCACGTATAAAATACGTATTACGAATTTCGGGGCACTACATCCTACCCACCTTAAAATAATTCCGTCTTCAGAATTTAATCAAGAGGCTAGAGATGTCGGGACAGCTATACTATCGCAAGCAATCTATGCTACCAATCAACCATACAATCATACATGCAAGCAAGGAATCGAAGTGCAAGGCATAAGGAAGATATTACACCTCACGAGCCAAACCGATTGGGATAACGTGATCGGATATCATCCTCACACTCCCACGTTTGACTCTCCAAGGAGCGACGAACTCAAGCAACATGGACTTAACTGATAGTCTTGCGCTTGAGGTCTCTCTCTTTGGTCAAACAGGGACACGGGCCTCTCCTCATACGAAAAAGGTTGGTACCAATAACCGTTTTCGAATGATCTAGGACATGGCTCGGGTCCGGGATATACCGTTGTAGTTAGGACACATGGAACATGACATGTGCCCTCATAACGACGGTAGAAAAGCAAGATGAGAGGACACATATACCTCTCGGCCGATTCTGGATCTGGGCCTGGGCCAGGGCGAACTGCTGAGGCCTCTGCTGCTGGAAGGCCTGGGCCTGAGTCGGCAATGGATCCGGGAACGGGAGCTGCTGTGGTTGGTGAACTGGAGCTGGTTCTGGTGCTGGTCCCATAACCGAGGGACTAGTTACTGTCGACGATGATCTGTTTCTGAACGGGCAAGATCCTATCAAATGGTCCGGTGCTCCACAAGCCAAGCACAACCCCTGTGCTCTACGACATTCAGAAACAACGTGCCCTGGCTTCCCGCAATGAGTGCAGCCCATTGCGGAAGACTGCTTCTGCTTCCGTTGCTGGGGATAGATCGGGGCAGAATGCTGTAAAGAGGTGACCGAATCTGTCCTCGTAGCTCCAATGGTCAAGGCCCTAGCTGCTGGGGCCGGTGCTGACGATTGGTTCATCTGGTCGTGAGACCGCTTCCGATCTCCGGTCCGGTCCATTATCCTTCGGGAAGTGTACTCATGCCTCCTCGCTGCTCGCAAGACGGCATCAAAAGTTGTGTGCTCGAACTGCTCGACTGCCAATATGATTTCCAAATGGAGCCCCTGCTGGAATCGCTGTGCTCTGTCTAGCTCGGTTGCCACCAAGGTGGGAGCAAACCGACTCAACCTTGAAAACTCGGCCGTATATCCGTCGACCGTCCTGCTCATCTGCCTGAGATTACTAAACCTGGTCTGCAGGTCATATCTAGCCACTGCGTCGAAGTACTTGGTCTGAAACATATTACTGAATACCGCCCACATGACAGGCGTACCCAAACTTGCTGCTTGCATAGCCCACCAGCTGCGGGCTAGATCCAGTAACTGCAGGCGCACCACCGCCACCTTCTCTGCTTCAGGGGTCCTGGCTGCCTCTAAGATCACTTCAATATCCTGTAGCCAGGCATCTGCAGCAATAGCATCCTCGCTGCCATCGAAGAAGGGAGGGTTCAGGCGCTTGAAATTGTTGACCGCACTGTTCCCTCGAGGACCACTTCTGTTCAGAGCTTCTTGTACTGCTTGCTGCAAGGCATCACCTCAACGATCCTGGGACGCAATCAACTCACGGATGAGCCCTATCAAGGCTCCATCCTCTGATCCTGCTGGCTGAACTGGCTGGACTGGGGGCACTGGTTCTCCAGGAGGTATGGCTCGGGAGGCGGCTGCTGAGGACTGATCTTGATCTTCTTGCTGTTGCTGGGCTGCTGGCTGAGCTCCTTCTGGTTGATCAACAGGAATGATGCCACTGAAGCAAATGACATCAGGGATATTAAGGAAGGACCAGGATGGAACAATGATGCAAGCATGTTATCAAGTCAGGAATCCAAGGAGATAAGAATTACGAGTGGAGATCAAAGGCGAGTACAGATTGAGACATCTATCCGGTAAACCCTCACATTTCTTGATTGACAAGACCTGTATGGGCCACCACTTAAACCGTGTCACGCCCCAGAACCAGAATACTGAAGAACGGGGACGTGCACAGCCAGCTACGTATAACGGAACGGCAACCATCCCGCTATACGGTCACGGCTGTCTAGCTATGTGAGGGTACGCTACAAACCATCAGTCTCTTAGGGTTAAATCAAGCTATTGTCTCAATCTCAACAAGTAATGATAGTAACAAGATATCAGACCACCAAATATACAATTGTAAGGCGTCCCAAATATTACATATCCAGATGATCATGAAGCTAGTCGTACAAAATGTAAGGACTAGCAAGAGTTAAGTCATACATGATCAACCTCGAGTTGCCAATCATGATTACAGCCCGTAGGCAGACAGAAAGTAAAGTGCATCGAGCTAACAAGTGCTCGTCGGCTAAACGCCTCAAAAGAATATCAGTTAACAATACAGTGGGAGAAACAAAAAAAGAAAACCCACTCGTTGCCCGGGTTCCGTCTAGTGTTCACCATCGGACTGGAAAGCAGGTAGATCCTTTGCTGCTGCTCCGGTATCTGGCCATACAAAACCAGCTGGGTCAGACCCCAGAAAGAGCAAGTGCCACAAAGGAGGCCACAAAATAAGAACAAAAGCCAGCAATCAGCACAATAATATAATTATATAACAAGAGACAGTAATTTAAGAAAAAGGCATGATAGTTAGATATAAAAGACAAATCTTGTACAGAATCGATAAAAGACAGAACATATAGAAAGGTATGACAGGATGATATACGATGAGATGACCATGGGACTATTCAGATAGCCAGGTTACAACCCGTAAACCAAACAAGGACCGGGGTTGTAACCCTTCGTCTGAACGGAACTTGGTTTCTCCCACCATTTATCGGCAAGATAAAATACGCGAACTCAAGACTTGCAATTAAACATGATTAAGGTAAAGCACGAGTAATCATGTTATGTCATGACCTTGTACAGGATCAGGACAGGACAAGAGGGACTAGACTCCATCCAATCAATCACGGCCAAGCAAGTACTACGGCTTACTACTTTAACTAACTAGGGTTATCACAGACCTGATTACTAACAAGATGCAATGAGAATTCCAAGTCCGGTTACCTGTTTGTTACTACCTGAATGCTCCCAGCAAGAAAAGGAAAAGATAGCATGATATAGCAGACACACTGTAGTAAGATACATGTGTCCTAAGGTACCACGCTCGACGGCGGGCTGGAAGTGCGCTCATCTCGACGGATAGCAACAAATCCCATGTATATATATATAAGGCCGGGACCAAAGGGACAACAGGTAACTGGAAAATTCTTCATGAACTAATTGATCAATCTAGTCATTAACCTAGCCAGATTCAGTATGAATCCCTGACCGTGGGAACCAGGGAGTCACGTCCTAGACATGATGCAAGACAATACGAGTGGATTGCACAAGCAAGCAGGAACACCCACGGTGTCAAGACAGGTCAAACTAAGTTATCAAGTCATGTCAAGTCAGGAGTGCGCCGCCACGGGCCACTATCAAGTTATCAAGATAATTCATGTCAGGGTACTTGTCAGGAGTGCGCCACGACGGGCCACTTATCAAGTCAGGTTGGTCATGTCAGGAGTGCACCATTACGGGTCACTGTCATGTTATGCTAGTTCCTTGTCATACCGTGCCATGTACAATAGTCATTCCAACATATTAAGTAAAATCAAGTTCATGACAAAGGCGTAAGGATATAAAATAGGCATAAAATATCTAATAAAATATCAATATACAGGGCTATAGAAGAGCCAAGCTCAAGAAATAAACAAATTCATCATAGACAAGTAGGTTGTGCAAGATATGTACTGCGCAGGGTGCCAAGTGCGCAGGGTGCCAAGTGCGCAGGGTGCCAAGTGCGCAGCAGATAGATTGCGCTGGATCAGGTTGCGCAGGAATAGATGGCGCAGGGTCAGATTGTGCATGAGATAGATTGCACAGAAGTGGACTGCGCAGGAGCAGATTGCGCATGAGCAGACTGCGCATGGGCAGACTGCGCATGGGCAGACTGCGCATGAATCCATGCTCAGTCGGGTTGAGCGCAGTTCGCCAAGGGGCAAGCTGCGCAGTCGGCGCTGCGCTAAAGAGCGCTGGCCGAGGGGGATGCGCAATCCAGCACTGCGCTAAAGAGCGCAGGCTGCAGGCTGCTACTCCAGGCCGAGAAGAACACCAAGAACACCAAAAATTCAAATTTTCATATCTTTATCAAATCAAAGCCAAATCTAGATTTTCAAAGTTCTAACTTGAGTAAAATTGAATTCTCTTCCACATGGAAGCATCAAAACCCACAAAAATCCAATCAAAATAGATCAAAACTATGTAAATCCGAAAATAGTTAAAACCTAGATCTATAACAATGGAAACTCCAAATCACAAAATATCAAGTTCTAATGTTGATCTCCATGGCCTAATCTAGCTAATGGACAAATAAAAAGTGGTTCTCATATGGTGGCAAGGTGCACTTGCCTAATGGGTTGGAGAGTTGTGTGGAGGAAGAAGAAGAAGAATTAATGGAGGAAAATAATGAGGAGAGAGAGTGTTAGGTGGGGATTTTAATGGGAGAGGATAAGTTGTGTTGAGGGTGGAGGTTAGCTAAGATGGTCCAATGCATAATAAACCAAACCAAACCAATTCCTTCTCCTATCCAAATAAAACCAAGCTCCATTAAATCAGAATTAATCCAGGAATGATAAACGACAATTAAACTATAATGCTAAGTATGAAATATACCACAACTTAACTGGCCAAGAAAAATGAAAAATACTGGTCAGAAATACGATCACGTATAAAATACGTATTACGAATTTCGGGGCACTACAAACTTGCTTCATGATGGATCTCAAGTTTATTGTTCGATTGTCTTCCTTGCATGCTACTAAGCCTCTTTAGAACTTGACATTTTTGGTTTTGATGGATGGATTTTTGTAGGTCTAAGTTTTAAGCTTCTTCTTGTTTTTCTTGATTTTGATCTATTAAAAGTTGGTATTTTTGAAAATCAGTCGCTCCATGTTGTAGGAAATCTCGTTCTACCCAATTAAGACCCTTGGAAGTCTCGATTCCGACTTGTTTTGAGGGAGTTATGGCATTCTAAGTTCATGGGTTCAACTAAGCATTTCGGTGCTGGTTGGAGAAGATGAACTGTGGGCGCGCGCCACTTGGCGCCAACCTATCTCTCCTACCGTACGGGCCACTTGGCACCGCGTTATTTAGCCGGCGCTCCTTAACGCCGTGCTATTTCGGCCCTGCGCCACTTGGCCTGTCGCCACTTCTCGATCCAGCGCCACTTGGCCTGGTGCCACTTCTCGGCCCAGCGCCACCTGGCCCTGCACCACTTGGCCTATCGCCTCTTCTCGACCCAGCACCACTTGGCCTGGAGCCACTTCTTGGCCCAGTACCACCTGGCCCTGCGCCACTTAGCCTGGCGCCACTTCTCGGCCCAGCGCCACTTCTTGCGCGCCCCCCTAGCGCCGCACACCTTTTCTTGTATGCGCTGATTGTCGTGCGCATAATGACCAGTGTATCTCCGTGCTTGTTCTCGTGTAATATTTTGTTATATGCATGTACCATGTACTTGACCTACCTTGTGACGACCCGACTCGACTACTAGTTAGCATTTAACTAGTGACTTGGACTTGAACATGATAGTGATGGACTGTAATCCAAACCTGACATGAACACTACATGACATAAACTCGTCTTGGTAATCTTGATAGTGGCCGTGAGGCGCACTCCTGACAAGTACTCTTGACATGACAAGTAAACCTGACATAACATGTATAATCTTGATTACTGTTGCGACAGCTATATCAGGACTTGCTAAGTGTAACTCTTGTCTTGACACTGTCACGCCCAGTTCCAAAATATATAGGAACCTGAGCGCGACCATGCCAGCTAATACGATCCAGGGTAAGTTTTAAACTTAATGGACTTAACCCTGGACGTACTCCGCTGTAAAGGGGTAACTAAGAGTAACTGATCATCTACACCTCAATCCACAGTAATGAAAGGAATACCAAGAATGAACATAATATACTAAAGTTGGCCACCCAGTAATATACATGTTCGAGCAAGCTCGAGAAAAGAATAAGCTTGGTAATAATAGGCTACATAGCCGCATGAAGCAAATATAGGTGAGGATATAAGCTGGAAAGAATAAATATAAATAGCAAGAACACATATATAAATATATACCTGAGACCTTGGTGCATCATGCAGCACCTGCCAGCTACTCTGTACTAACTGCTCAGCGAATACCTGAAGAGATCATCAGATTCTCAGAGGGACGTAACAAGATACAGAAATACATGCCATAATGTGAACTGAATATAAATGGACAACCTGAATCATAACATGGCCCAATATCCAGTCATCGATTAGTAAACCATATCTCTGACAAATCTTGATCAGTGGAAGGCATACCAGTCCATGATAAGACACTGTTTCATGATACGGTCCGACATAGGTATACGAACTAACCAGTCTATGTATGAATGCATATTGAAGACAACATTTGGCATATAGGTAGGTGAGTAAGAATTTACGTCGAAGCACGGGCCGACGTCGGATCACGAGCCGAAGGCTTTGCGTCGGAACACGGGCCGAGCGTCGAATCACGAGCCGATTAGTACTATACTAGCGTACCTCCTGATCGTAACTAGCACGCAGCTAGTGGTCGCTGCCGGATATACCCAACTAGTAAGAACCCATGCCCATACCCGGGCCCCCACTGAGGCTAGCATAAAATAATATAACTGTCTGTCCCATACGCCTACTACTTGTCTTCTCCGTCCCAGGAAATGTACAAGTCGTATCCACGACTCAGACAATCCATATCTCAATGTGAGTCTCTAATCTAGACACCATCTAACTCTATATGTATCGACACACGAATCGCTCGCACCGATGATCAGTCGAATGTGTAAGTTCATGCCAACACAATGACTCTCATTTAAGGTGCCGTGTAATATCTCGTGTCAAGTCATAGAAGTTATTCGGGATAACTTACCATCTCGGGTATGTCTACTAACTCTAAGTTACACACACGCACACACCCATACATCGATGCCATCATCAATAAACCCAAGTCCACCTTGGATACACACTACCAATGTCATCAACTAACAATACAAGGATAAATAATATAAACAGTACAAGTATTGCAAGGTATCTTGCCTGGGGTGAAGCAGTGAGCCGATGATGTCCTGCAGACAAATCGTCAAGTCCAAGAAAGGTAGCAACATAGGAGTCTACATGAACGTCGTCGGATGCTGAAATAAACATCACCAACGTTCCCAGATGTCACGACCCGTTACCCAAATTATTGGGCCGGGCCGAGCCATGTCCAGCCTACGCTTGGTTAAAGCGTAGTAAGCTGTTCTAAGAATAGACAATAAAGGATCTAAGCTGCTAACAGTTCTAAAATCATATTTAAAGGTTTATCACAACACAACATCTATAAGCGAAGGAAACATAAGCACAGACTTAATAATACACTTCCAAGTATCTAACTGGAGACAAAGTCCAGTATCCAAATATAAGTTCGAAACAAAGTCTAAGTCTCAAAACACATGAAAGATATCTAAGCAAGGTTCCCCGCTGGGGCCTCTTCTGGAGCTAAGGCCAGGTCCTCAAAATTAGTGCCATAACATGTATCACATAGCATTTCCTTCTCGAAAAGTGAACCTACAACGTTATCCTGTCAGGATGGGAGCAAGTACAACCTCTACAACTAAAATACTGAATATATAATGAAAGAGATGTACAACAAGAAACATGGTGTGAAAAGTCTATAAAACAGGAAATACTGAAAACATGGCCTCATGGTACAACTGGAATCACATTATCATAGTAACATAGGAAACATGGCATATCTGGAATCATGGTATGACTGGAATCACGGTAAAATACATTTGTCAAGGTGACACATGTATATCTAATGTTTAAAACTGAAGCAGGTACGTGATCGGTCAATAGGTGTACAATGTACTGCGGCACATGTAAATAAAATATAAATACGTACAAGTGTACAAGCATAGGTGTACATCCGTACAGAAATACAGGGTAATGGCCTACGGCAAGGTATGCATATAAAATGCGACCTTGCTCGCTACGATAGATGGGGCATGATCACGTACTCAACTATCAGTTTCCCCAAAACCCATATTCTAACATGTGAGAGATACGAGAACGATATAAAACATGTGAGAGATACTGGGATCGGTATAAAGCATGGTAGGTACTGATAGCAGTATAAAGCATAGTGAAACATGTACTGAGAACCAGAAAGAAGCATGTGAAGATATAAGAACTGTCCTAAGCATGGCAGGTACTGAAAGTAATACAACATGTGAAGATTTAACTTGCTACATCAACGATCAGTATTTTAACAGGGTTAATACATATTCTAGCATTAAAAGACAGTAAATAAGTTTGCAGATGTACTTGCCTCGAGCAAAGCAATAATACTAGTACGAAAATATAGATGTCCGGTGTCCTGTCAATAATGATATACAAACTCAGCATCTAAGTTATGTTCAAGATTACACTAGTGGTGTGACACGACCCCTAACTGGATACTAGCCAAGTGGGGACCTAGCATAAAAGTCTAATATGGGGTGACACTATATCCAAACTAATTTTCTAGAGCCTTTATACTAGTGCGGGGTGAGGTCCTATACTATAATAACTCAAAACGACACAATTCATTGCAAGTCGTAACTATTCAATAAATAAATCAAACTGTACGTTGTGTTCCAACAATTTTTGAGATAGACAAAAAGCTCAATTATACAAAAAATAAAGTTCCAAAAATGATCCTTGTTAATTATAGAAATTTATACTATTTTTTTTAGGATTTATAAACCTCATAGATATTTATTAAAAATCAGCAAACACATGTATCCTGAAAATGAGGCCTATTTTCCTATTTTTATAAAATACCAAAAGTACTTATTAAATGCTGGAAAAATTATAGTAAATTAGCTAAATTAACATAGTATTTAAATACAATTTTTATCAGATTTTTACAGCAATTAAAATATATATAAAATTCAAAAACAGAAAGTAACAATTTCTAGAAAAATAATTAATTACAAATTAAGGATGATACATTAGCAAAATCTACAGATGTTGTCGGATGATAAAATAAATATTACCAACGTGTCAAGAATGGTCAAATTAGCTAGGATAGCCTACCCATAAGTCGAATTTAGACACAGGAGCAAAACAGTAATTTCGGGTCAAAATGATGTCCGCCGTTGGACATACTTTGCACCGAAAAATGTGTCAGGATAGAAGTCTACAAAACCTAGCAAATTATATGTCCACGAATCCAGAATGATGATACGAACCCAACGGTATGTCCGAAATAGGATTCTGATGTGCATATCTCAAAATGATGCGTTTACGCGGACATTTAGAATCCGGTTTGCACCGAAATGCGTGCCGAAGCAAATATCTTCAAAACTCAGCAAATTATATGTCAACGAGTCCAAGATGACGACACAAACTCAACGGTATATCCGGAATTGGATTCCGATTAGCCGATCTCAAAGTGACACGTTGACGCAAAAAGTGGGACCCACTTTCCACCGAAATACGTGTCAGGGCCCACGTTCTCCAAATCAAGCAAACTTTATATGAAAACATGCCAGAACGATACCACGAGTCTACTGGTGGTGTCAGAAATTGATTCTGGAGTCCCGGATTCAAAAATGGAATTTTACAAGTACAAATTAAAGAATTCGGACGGCCAAATTTGGCGTCGAATTCGACCAACCGAACGTGCTTATGATGAAACGAAACTTAAGGGGCAGAAAAAGGGTTATACCAGCTGTGCACAGGAACTAGTAGCATGCCAACCAGAGCTGCGATGGTGGAGTTACGAGTCGACGAAGTCGGCTCCACGAAACTGTCCAAAAATAGTACAATTTAAACGGTCAATTTGGTGGCCAGTTTTGAGGTACCAAACGACGAAATTAACGGACGAAAATTGAGGGGAGTGAAGATGGATATACCGAGATTGAGACGGAGCAAGGAGTTCGCCGATCGAACGGTCGTATCTCCCAAAAAACATGTACAAAGTTGCTGCGATAAAATACCGTTTCAGCTTCGTTTCTGAGCGCGTCACGACGGAACTTCGTACAAAACGCACAAATAGTCTGTTTCTTACGTCGGGGAGGACGACGGTGGCCAGAGAGAGTTCGCCGGAGGCTCATCAGCCGAGGGGGGTACCGACCACAGCGGCCGTGCGGCGGCATGACGGCGCACAACGGCGGCCCGCGTGCGCGCGCACGTGCGCCTGCTGCTCGCCGCAGCTGCTACGCTGCTGCTGCAGCGCTGCTCGGCAGCGTGGGGGAGGTGCTCGCTGGCCTGGCGCGGCGGTGGCAGTGGAGGCGATGGCGGACGGTGGTTCGGGTTATGGTGGTGGAGGTGATGATGGTGTGAGTGGTAGTGGTGATTGTAATGGTGATGGTGGTGAACTTGATGATGATGGTGGTGTAGTAGTGAGGAGGAGGAGATGGTGAAGGAGGTGGTGGCTGGTGGAGGGATGGTCGGCCAGGGGAGGAGGTCGGCTGTGGTGGTGGTGTTATGGCCGAGTGAAAGGGAGAGAGAGTAAGAGATTTGTGTGTGTGTGTGTGTGTTTGTATTAATAAAGAGAGAGAGAGAGTGGTGTATATATATATATATATATATATATATATATATATATATAATATATATGAAGAGAGAGATAGATATTTGAGAGAGAGGGAGAGAGAGAAGTCGGTTGGGGAGAGAGGATTGATGTGCTGTGATAGAGGAGGGGTTGTATGTGTAAGGAGAGAGAGATAGTGATATATATATTTATATATATATATATATATATATATATATATATATATATATATATATATATATATATATATATATATATATATATATAAGATATTTAAGATATTTAATAAAGTAGAGGGATGAAGAGATATTTTCAAAATAGGAAAAAGAGAAATATTGTGTGGGATATTTGGGCAGTCATAAGAGGACAACATGGAGCTTGGGTTCGGTTTCGGTCGAGCCAGGTCGGGTCAAAATCGAACAGAGTACAATAATTGAATTAAAATGGGTATTTATAATCATGGGTAAATAAATAACATACGGGGACTCAAAGAAATGGGACACAAGTTTCATGTGGGTAGTAGGCTTCATGTGGGCCATGTCCATACTTTGGGTCGACTAGGTTGGATCGATGTCGGGTCCCAAAATTAAATTGGAAATTAAATCAGGTTTCACGGTAGAAAATAAATCGGCCCAAATTGACCCAAAAGTTGTGCGAAGGAAATGAAGCACAAAATGGAGTGTCTGAGTGGGACACGAAGGTCATGGGTGAAGAGCGTCTCGAGTAGATCATTCATGAAAAGTTGGTTCTGAGAAAACGACTGGTCTGGTGCTCCTAAATTAAAAGTCACGGTAACGTACAAACTATGATCAAAGATAAAAGTTGGAATAATTATTCAACGATTAATTGGTCTAAGTTGACCCGAAGTTGCGCGATACAAAAAAAGCACAAGGGAACGAGTTTAAGTGGGACATGATATATCAAAACGAAGATAATCTTGTCTACTACAAAACTCGTGAAGAGAGTTTACAGAGATTGGCATCCCTGACGCTCCAGAAGTCAAAGTTACGGAAAGTAACATTAATGATCAAAAACAATTAAATAATAAAATATTTATCGAAAATAATTCATTCAGAAAATTTAAAATAAATCCTGAAATTCAGGGGGCCTACATCCTACCCACCTTACAAAAATTTTGTCCTAGAAATTAAAAATCACCCAATATGTTAAACTATAACATGTAGCTGCTCTGGCTACGATACTCAAACTGCTACCCTTGTAATCATCTCTTCTGTTTCTCTTTATAATCTTTTTGGTTTAGGTTCAACAAAGTCCTTCTATCATAAACTACGTCATATATCCTTTAGAATCTTCCATACTAACATGAAACCTTTATGTATACCCTAAACTATAGGTCATTCTCTGGGTATGTTTATAAGCCTAAAATGCTTAATTATCAATCATATTTTCAACCTCAATTGTAAATACTTGATTTTCTTATCATATCCTAAGTATCCATATCCTATCAATACACAGGCCCTTAGCATTATTTGTCGTCAATCCTTTCCTATAGTTTCTCCTTGAAATTATACGTTCAATATTTATCCTTGGCGTAGAGCCTTCTTCTTTTTATTCAACAAGTACTCCTCCGAATGTAAATCCTCGATTTCAAACTCCCGATTTATTAATTACTAATGTACATATGTCTTTGCCTTGTTTATTGTCTTTTTAACTGATATCTTTCCGATCTCGTACGTAATATTATATCTCATTCTAACGTATTCTATATCATTCCACATATCGATATACCCTCTAATCACATGTAATTAGCTTGTAGATAAGCAATAATCACTTGGTCATCAAAGTCCTATGAATGCTCAATCCTCAAACTCTAAGCACAAGGTTCTAATCCTCAATCCATAGTCACAACAATATAATATCTCATTTCTCCATCTTAGATACCCTATCATCGAGTCATACTATCAATGCAATCGTTCTTAATGGTTTCCAAGTCTACTACAGTCAGTCACTCATACTTGTCCTATAAGCTCAATCTAACCAATCCCCAGGAAAAGTATTTATCACAAACACACAATACATTTATAATTATGCTGTAGAATCAGTTAACAAAGTTTGGCTATTTCGGTCGTCTATCAAATAGAAGGTAACAAGGCCTAAGACTGGGTCAAGCAATCCATAACAGTGTCCAAACAAGTTAAAGGGTTAAGCAAGACAAAAAAGTTGTTCAAAATATCTCCAAGAATGGTACAAAGACAACGAGATGCATAACGAGAAGAATTACCCAAGAGGTTAACGAAGAAGAGTTTAGTCAAGTCATAGGAAAGATGGAACACAAAAATAATTATGTCCAAAAAGATGACATGAAAGTAATCCTGTTGGAGAGTCCTAGAGAACCTGTAATCCTAGTTGCGGATATAGATAGAACAGAGTTAATCAAGACGTGGAAGAATGATAATAAGAATTTATTCTTGCTCATTCGGTCATAACGAAGTGAACCAAGTTGAGATATGATCTGATAACCATACACGTCTTCCTGAAATCATGTTGCCAGAATTTTTGCCACACCAGTAAGCTTAGATGCAATAAACGATAGAGTCATAACTATGGTATACACCCTATAATCATGTTATCTAGAATCCTCGTCACGCCAACCGGTATGGCTGCGAGAAAATCTAAATTCCATAACTAGGATAAGTATACTCAAAATCAGGCCATATGTTTTTGTCATACCAGCTAATATGACTGCGATAAATTCTAAACTCCATAAATAAAGCAGACGTTTACTTTATCAGGATATATCACAATTTAATCCACAAAATTTATCACGACGCAAGACCAAAGTCAGCAACGAAAATCAGAAATTAATTTCAACAACGAATTAAGGAAGAGCAAATGGAAATAAGTGGAAACAGATTTTGAGGTAAGATTAGAGTGAGATCCTCAGGGTTCATCCCAAGGGTACTATCCTGGTCAAAATTGTAACCCACTGAATTTTAAGCAAGATACTAAATACAGTTAACGGTCATATGTTGTGATGAGTTTTCCTATGTTACAATCCTAGAAATCCTCTAGGTGTTCTAAATGTTTATCCCTAGTGTTAACAAGTTATCCTAAATCCTAATTGCAGGCATGCTTGGTGTAACCAAACAACTTAAGTCTAGACCTGTATGGGCCACCACTAAAAATATGTCACGACCCGTTACCCAAATTGTTGGGCCGGGTCGAGCCATGTCCAGCCTACGCTTGGTTAAAACGTAGTAAGCTGTTCTAAGAATAGACAATAAAGGATCTAAGTTGCTAACAGTTCTAAAATCATATTTAAAGGTTCATCACAACACAGCATCTATAAGCGAAGGTAACATAAGCACATACTTAATAATACACTTCCAAGTATCTAACTGGAGACAAAGTCCAGTATCCAAATATAAGTTCGAAACAAAGTCTAAGTCTCAAAACACATGAAAGATATCTAACCAAGGTTCCCCGCTGGGGCCTCTTCTGGAGCTAAGGCCAGGTCCTCAAAATCAGTGCCATAACATGTATCACATAGCATTTCCTTCTCGAAAAGTGAACCTACAACGTTATCCTGTCAGGACGGTAGCAAGTACAACCTCTACAACTAAAATAATGAATATATAATGAAAGAGATGTACAACAAGAAACATGGTATGATAAGTCTATAAAATAGGAAATACTGGAAACATGGTCTCATGGTACAACTGGGATCACAGTATCATAGTAACATAGGAAACATGACATATCTGGAATTATGGTATGACTGAAATCACGGTAAAATATATTTGTCAAGGTGACACATGTATGTCTAATATTTAAAACTGGAGCAGGTACGTGATCGGTCAATAGGTGTACAATGTACTGTGGCACATGTAAATAAAATGTACATACGTATAAGTGTACAAGCATAGGTGTACATCCGTACAGAAATGTGGGATAATAGCCTACGGCAAGGTATGCATATAAAATGCGACCTTGCTCGCTACGATAGAGGGGGCATGATCACGTACTCAACTATCAGTTTTCCCATAACCCGTATTCTAACATGTGAGAGATACGAGAACGATATAAAACATGTGAGAGATACTGGAATCGGTATAAAGCATGGTAGGTACTGATAGCAGTATAAAGCATAGTGAAACATGTACTGAGAACCAGTAAGAAGCATGTGAAGATATAAGAACTGTCCTAAGCAAGGTAGGTACTGAAAGTAATACAACATGTAAAGATTTAACTTGCTACCTCAACGATCAGTATTTTAACAGGGTTAATACATATTCTAGCATTAAAAGACAGTAAATAAGTTTGCAGATGTACTTGCCTCGAGCAAAGCAATAATACTAGTACGAAAATATAGATGTCCGGTGTCCTGTCAATAATGATATATAAACTCAGCATCTAAGTTATATTCAAGATTACACTAGTGGTGTGACACGACCCCTAACTGGATACTAGCCAAGTGGGGACCTAGCATAAAAGTCTAATATGGGATGACACTATATCCAAACTAATTTTCTAGAGCCTTTATACTAGTACGGGGTGAGGTCCTATACTATAATAACTCAAAACGACACAATTCATTGCAAGTTGTAACTATTCAATAAATAAATCAAACTGTACGTTGTGTTCCAACAATTTTTGAGATAGACAAAAAGCTCAATTATACAAAAAATAAAGTACCAAAAATGATCCTTGTTAATTATAGAAATTTATGCTAATTTTTTTGGGATTTATAAACCCTCATAGATATTTATTAAAAATCAGCAAATACATGTATCCTAAAAATGAAGTCTGTTTTCCTTTTTTTATAAAATACCAAAAGTATTTATTAAATGCTGGACAAATTACAATAAATTAGCTAATTTAACATAGTATTTAAATACAATTTTTTCTATATTTTTACAGCAATTAAAATATATATAAAAATTCAAAAACAGAAAGTAATAATTTTTGGAAAAATAATTAATTACAAATTAAGGATGATACATAAGCAAAATCTACAGATGTTGTCTGATGATAAAATAAATATTACCAACGTGTCCAGAATGGTCAAATTAGCTAGGATAGCCTACCCATAAGTCCAATTTAGACACAGGAGAAAACAGTAATTTCGGGTCAAAATGATGTTCGTCGTTGGACACACTTTGCATTAAAAATGTGTCAGGATAGAAGTCTACAAAATCTAGCAAATTATATGTCCACGAATCCAGAATAATGATACGAACCCAACGGTATGTCCGAAATAGGATTTCGATGTGCCGATCTCAAAATGACACGTTGACGCGGACATTTGGAATCTGGTTTGCACCGAAATGCGTGCCGAAGCAAACGTCTTCAAAACTCAGCAAATTATATGTCAGCGAGTCCAGGATGACGACACGAACTCAACAGTATATCCGGAATTGGATTCCGATGAGCCGATCTCAAAGTGACACATTGACGCGAAAAGTAGGACCCGCTTTGCACCGAAATGCGTGCCAGGGCCCATGTTCTCCAAATCAAGCAAACTTTATATAAAAACATGCCATAACGACGCCACGAGTCTACTGGTGGTGTCAGAAATTGAATCTGGAGTCCCGATTCAAAAATAGAATTTTACAAGTGCAAATTAAAGAATTCGGACGGCCAACTTTGGCGTCGAATTCAACCAACCGAACGTGCTTATAATAAAACGAAACTTAAAGGACAGGAAGAGGGTTATACCAGATGCACATAGGAACCAGTAGCGTGCCAACCGGAGCTGCGACGGCGGAGTTACGAGTCGACGAAGTCGGCTCCACAAAACTGTCCAAAAATAGTACAATTTAAACGGTCAACTTGGTGGCCAGTTTTGAGGTAACAAACGACAAAATTAACGGACGAAAATTGAGGAGTGTGAAGATGGATATACCGAGATTGAGATGGAGCAAGGACTTCGCCGATCCAACGGTCGGATCTCCCAAAAAATACGTGCAAAGTTGCTGCGACAAAATACCGTTTCAGCTTCGTTCCCGAGCGCGTCACGACGGAACTTCGTGCAAAACGCACGAATAGTCTGTTTCTTGCGTCGGGGAGGACGATGGTGGCCAGGGGAAGTTCGCCGGAGGCTCATCGACCGAGGGGGAACCGGCCACAGCAGTCGTGTGGCGGCGCGGCGACACACGACGGCGGCCTGCGCGCGCACACGTGCGCCTGCTGCTGCAGCGCTGCTCGGCAGTGTAGGGGGGTGCTCGTCGGCCTGGCACGACGGTGGCCGTGGAGGCGACGACGGACGGTGGTTCGGGTTATGGTGGTGGAGGTGATGATGGTGTGAGTGGTAGTGGTGATTGTAATGGTGATGGTGGTGAACTTGATGATGATGGTGGTGTAGTAGTGAGGAGGAGAAGATGGTAAAGAAGGTGGTGGCTAGTGGAAGGGTGCTCGGCCAGGGGAGGAGGTCGGCTGTGGTGCTGGTGTTGTGGCCGAAAATGGTGGTTCGGGTCAGTTTTTAAACATATGGGTCAAAATTCGGTTCTTACTAATATAAAAAATGGTTTTCGGTTCGGAGTTCGGGTTTGAAAAATAGGTCCCGACCCGAACCGAAAATCGAATAACCCTCTCCCATATATATTTCTCTCCACTCTTTTCAGACCCAACAGCCAGCCCTAACCCAATAGCCGCCTCTCTCTCTCTTTTTCTCTCTCTCAGTCACGCGGATTCTGTCCCAACAGCCCTAACCTAAAAAAAATTAGCCGCCTCCTCTCTCTCGGATGAAGAACGGGAACCCTACCTCCTCTTCTTCTTCTTCAACTTCAACGCCGACTCTCTCTCTCTCTCTCTCTCTCGTGCGCGTGGATTCCTCCCCATTTTCCTCATCTCGTCCTTAACGGCGAGGCCGTGAGGCACCGACGGCTTGACCCCAACCGCTGTCCACGGAGGAACATGAGGCGGGCGAGGCCGCGAGGCACCGGTGACTTGTCCACACCGCTGTCCACGGAGGAGCATGCGCGCACATGTCGTCCGTCTTCATCAGGTCTGTTTAGTATTTTTCTTTGATTTTTTTTCAGATTTTCTTTGGGTTGATTTGTTGATTTTGAAGTCGGATCAAGAGGTCATGATACATGAGGTCTATTTGTTCTCTATTTTTTTGGATAAACTGTGCTATTTACATATGATTGTTATTAGTTTTGGTTTATTGTACTTCAATC
Organism: Iris pallida; assembly: GCA_029216955.1. Classification (NCBI taxonomy): domain Eukaryota; kingdom Viridiplantae; phylum Streptophyta; class Magnoliopsida; order Asparagales; family Iridaceae; genus Iris; species Iris pallida. The sequence goes on from JANAVB010019800.1 coordinate 19,021,780, forward strand.
GGTCATGATACTCTACATACTCTACTTGTTTCATCCCGTAGGCTAGAAGCCAACATGACATAAAAATGGCAATCTGATTCAGAGGAAGATATCATGATACCTGAGAAAAATGGTTAGTAACTTTTAGTAATCAAAATAAATTCATATTTTCTCATTCCCTTTCAAAAGATTCATTATTTTCTTGATACTGATCTGATCTGGACTCTGGAGGATCAAATTAGAGCTTTTTGGTGAGGGATTGTTTCTCTCGGATGAATTTCTGACTTTTTTTTCGTCCTCCGACTTTTTTTTCCTCCTTAATTGACTTTGAACAATCACTTTATTTTTGGAGTCTGCTGAACTGAAAACCGAATAAACCGAACCGTTTTAACTCGGTTCGGTTCGATTTTTATAAAAACGGTTCGGTTTTCGGTTTTTAGAAATACGGTTTTTGGTTTGGTCGATTTTCTGAAAATCGGATCAGTTCCAACCAAACCGAACCTTTGCTCACCCCTAGAAGGAAATGAAGCACAAAATAGAGTGTCTGAGTGGGACACGAAGGTCATTGGTGAAGAGCGTCTCGAGTAGATCATTCATAAGAAGTTGGTTCTGAGAAAACGACTGGTCTGGTGCTCCTAAATTAAAAGTCACGGTAACGTGCAAACGATGATCAAAGATAAAAGTGGGAATAATTTCTCAACGATTAATTGGTCTAAGTTGACCCGAATTTGCGCGATACAAAAAGAGCACAAGGGAACAAGTTTAAGTGGGACATGATATATCAAAACGAAGATAATCTTGTCTACTACAAACTCGTGAAGAGAGTTTACAGAGATTGGCATCCCTGACGCTCCAGAAGTCAAAGTTACGGAAAATAGCATTAATGATAAAAAACAATTAAATAATAAAATATTTATCGAAAATAATTCATTCAAAAAATTTAAAATAAACCCTGAAATTCAGGGGGCTTACACCAGAATAATTAAAATAGCTAGGATAGACTATCCATAAGTCCAATTCTGGACACAGGGGCAAAATGATAATTCGGATCAAGATGCGGTCCACCGTTAGACCCACCTTGCACCGAAAAACATATCAAGATCAAAGTTACAAAATCAAGCAACTATATGTCTACGAGTCCAGAATGACGGCACGAATCCAACGGTATGTCCGAAAGTGGATTCCGATGAGCCGATCTCAAAATAGCCCGTTGACTCGGACATTAGAATCCGTTTTGCACGAAAATGCATGCCGGAGTCCAAGTCCACTAAATCTAGCAAAGCATATGTCAACGAGTCCAGAATGATGATACAAACCCAACGGTATATCCAGAAGTGGATTCCGATGAGCCGATCTCAAAATGACCCGTTGACTTGGACAGTGGGGTCCACCTTACACCGAAATGCGTGTCAGGACTCACGTCCTCCAAATCAAGCAAACTTTATATGAATGTATGCCAGAATGATGCCACGAGTCTACTGGTGGTGTCAGAATTGGAATCCGGAGTCTCGGGTCCAAAATTAGAATTTTACAAGTTGGAAATTATGAATTCGGACGACCAACATTGGCGTCAAATTCAACCAATCAAACAAACTCACATTTGAACAAAACTTAGAACACAAGAAGAGGGTTATACCAGCTGTGCACAGGTACTGGCGGCACATCAAACAGAGCTGCGACAACGAAGATACAAATCCACGAAGTTGGCTCCACAAAACTGTCCAAAATGAACATAATTATTCACGCAACTTGGCGGTCGATTTTGACATATCAAATGGATGAATTAACGGATGAAACTTAAGGGGAGTGAATAGGGATATACCAAAATGGAGACGAAAGAAACTGATCAACGATCCAACGATCGGATTGTCCAAAAAATGTGTACGAAGTTGCTGTCCCGAAATACACTTTCTGAATTTTGAAAACGTGCGCATCGGCGGGATTTCGTACCAAACGCACGAATCACCTAGGTGGCGCATCGGGGAAGACGGTGGCCGCCACAGGGAGGTGCGCCTAGGGTTCGCCCGACCATGGGTGGCCGGTCACAGCGGTGCGCGGCCGCTGCAGCTACTGTCGGAGCTGCTGCCTTGGCAGCTACTGCTGTGGCTACTGCAGCTGCTGCTGCTGCCTTCGCAGCTACTACTGCTGCTACTACAGTTGCTTGCTGTCGCTGCTATTCACCGCTGCTCGGCCATGGCTGACCGAGCCACAGCAGGCCGAAGGGAGGAAAGGAAAGAAGGAGGAGTGGAGGAGAAGAAGAAGGTTGATGGTGGTGGTGGTGGTTTAAAGAAGAAGAAGAACATGAAGAAGAAGAAGAAAAAGAAGAAGAAGAAGAAGAAGAAGAAAATGCGAAGAAGAAAAAGAAAAGGAGGGGGTTCGGCTGTTGGTATGGGGAGAGTGATGGCAAGGGTGAAAGTGATAGAAAAAGAGAGAGAATTAAAGAGAGAGAGAGAGAGAGAGAGAGGGAGGGAGATATATATATATATATATTATATATTAATAGAAAGAGAGAGAAAGATAGGTATTTGTGAAAGAGAAAGAGAAAAAGAAAGTTGAGGGAGAGAGAGAGTTCGGCTAGGGGTGTGTGTGCTGGTGATGTGGGAGAGGGGGTTAGGTGTTGTACAAGGGAAAAAGGGGTATGGTTGTGAGTGTAGGTAGGTTAGAGAGAGAGAGAGAGAGAGAGAAAGAGAGAGAGAGAGTTTGAATCTTTCAAAAGTAAGGTGTAATTGATTTGTGATTAAGCAAGGGGTTATGGGTGTCATGTGAAACTTTTTCCAAGAAGCTTGTGTGTGGCCAAATGAGACTAATTGACATAAAGGGGGTTTGAATGGGGATTAATTAGAAATTCCCCTAATGCGTGGTTAGGAGTGGGTCATTTGGATTATGGTGAATAATGCTAGGGTGTTTGTTGTTTTATAGGGATGTAATGGTGTTGGGTGTGTAGAGTTTGTCATGAGAGTGGTCACATGCAATTGGGTTAGATTGGTTTGGTTTAGATTGGGTCAAGTCGGATTTGGTGTCACCATGACCCTAATTTAGGTCATCGATGACCATGGATAAATAAATAGCATGTAGGGACTCAAATGAATGGGACATAGGTTGAACATGCATAGTAGGCTCAAAATAGGCCTTGTCTATATCTTGGGTCGACAAGTTTGGGTCAAAATGGTGTCTCCAATTCAAGTTGGAAGTAAATGTGACTCAGTGGGGTGAATGAAGATCGGGTCTTGTGTCAGAAAAGTTGTGCGATAAAAATGAAGCACAAGATGGTGTGTCTGAGTGGGACACGAAGATAATGGGTGAAGAGTATCTCGAGCAGATCATGCATGCAAAATTGGTTTGGAGAAAATGACTAGTCTTGTGCTTCTAATTTAAAAGTCACGGTAACGTGTATATGATAATCATAAATAAAAGTGGGAATTTATTAATAATTATCAAATTGCCTAAATTGACCCAAAAGTTGTGCAATATAAATAGGGTACAAGAGAACAAGTTTGAGTGGGACATGATATATCAACATGAAGATAAACTTGTTTAGATCAAAGCTCATGAAGGGCGTTTCGAGAGAATGACATCTCTTGTGCTCCAAAAATCAAAGTCACGGAAAGTATATTTAATGATCAAAATAATTATAATTAAAATATCTATTAGAAATAATTACTTTAATAAAATTTAAAATAATCCCTAAAATCCAGGGGGCTTATAGACACCGTGGTTGATTGTGCCTGTACAAGCTACATGTCTAGTCTTGCATCATGTCTAGGACATGAATTCCTGGTTACCACGGTCAGAAATTTACAATAAATTTGACTAGGTTAACAACTAGACTATCAAGTAGTTCATATAGAGAGATTTTCCAGTTACAGACGATCCCGTTATTCCGGCTACACCAGTGGACTTGTAGCTTGCCGTAGAGTAGGGCACATTTCCAGCACACTGTCATGTGTTGCACTCTAAGTCATCTAATAATTTTTTAACTTTTGTTAAACTATTGTAACCTCGTCTGGATAACCTGGATAGTCTGCAGTGCTTGTGACTGCGGGAATATCCCATTGCATCTTGTTAGTAAATAGGCCTGTGACAACCCTAGTTAGCTAATGATAGTAAGCCGTAGGACTTGATTGGCCGTGCCTGAATGGTTGTTTCATGGTTAACATGGAAATTATATTCCACCTCTTGTTTCTCCTACTGCAAGCCAATGTTTTATTTTAACTCAGTATTTCATGTTATTCAATTATGTTCTTTCTTCTATTCTTCTATTTATTATATGCTGGTTTTAGTTCCTTAGTGGAGCCTCCCTTGTGGCACTTGCTCTTCTGGATTCTTACCCAGCTAGTTTTGTATGGACAGATTTTGGAGTATCACCCGAGGATCTTTCTGCCTTCCAGCCAGATGGTGAACACTAGACGTAATCCTGGCAATGAGTGGGTTCTCTTATTTTCCTCTCCCACTCTTTTGTAAATTATTCTTTTGATACGTTTAGCCACCGAGCAAGCGTTAGCTCGTGTTGAAATTTAATTTATGTCTGCCTAAGGGCTGTTGCATGATTGGCAAATCCTAGGGTTGATCATGTATGACTTAACTCTTGCTAGTATTCGCATTTTGTATGACTAGCTTCATGATCATCTAAATATGTAATATTTGGGACGTCTTACTTTGTATGTCTGATGATCTAACATATTGTACATTATTTGCTTGCTTGAGATTGAGACACTAGGCTTCCTCTTGACCATAAGAGACTGTTGGCTTGTAGATAAACCCTTATGCATCTAGACATCCGTGACCGTATTGCGAGGTGGGTTGCTGTAAACCCAAATTTTTTAAAGATTTTTTTTGTATATTTTGTTGTTTTTATTTTAAAATTTCTTAAATAACTTGCTTTGAATTATTTTTGCTATTATTTATAATATAGATTAATATATATATATATATATATATTATATATATATAATATATATATATATATATATTATATATATATATATATATATATATATATATATATATATATATATATTTTGCTATTATTTATAATATATATATATATATATATATACATATATATATATATATTTTATAATATATATATATATATATATATATATATATATACATATATATATATATATATATATATATATATATTTTTATATATATATATATATATATATATATATATATATATATATATATTTATATTTATATTTATATTTATATTTATATTTATATTATATTTATATTATATTTATATATATATATATATATATATATATATATATACATATATATATATATACATATATATACATATACATATATATATATATACATATATATATATATATATATATTTTTTTTTTTTTCAACACAAAGAAAGATTTATTGAAGGCTGAAACAAAGCCACACACAACACAGAACCGGACCGGTTCACCAAAACAAAGCCACACAAACGCTAAACCGGTCCGGACCCCAACAGCACCCCAAAACAAAATTTGAAAATCAAAAGAGGCGCCCGTTCCCTGGGGTGGGGGGGGCACGAGGCGGCCAACGCGGGCCCCGAGGAGAACGTGGGCGCGGAAATCGAACGGCCGGGTGCGGGGCCCGAGGGGGCTCGGGCTCCGAGGGGGCGGCGGGACTCCCGAGCGCAGGGCAGGGGAGCTACGCCAGGGATGGGCGGCCGCCGGAGAAGGGTCGGGAGACCGGGGCGGCGAGAGACGCCGCCGGTGGCCTCTCCGGGCAAGGGGCTAAATCCGTAGCTGTGAGTGAACGGCGGAGGAGCCGGGGGGGCCAGACCGAGAAGGAGGCGGCGCTGAGCCCGAAGAGGAGCCTCGGCGAGGGGAGTGTCACGGCAGCCGGGAGCGAGACGCTGCGACGGTGCCAGGAGGGAGCCACGACTCGGGGAGCGCCACCGGGGAACGGCAAGCGGTCCGGGACACTCAAAGGGAACGACGCCGGGGGGGGAGCTGAGGACCAGACCGCCAAGGCAAGGAGGCGGAGCACCGGAACGCAGCCGCCGGCGCAGCCAACTCCGGGGGGGGGGCAGCGCACCCATGCGGAGAGGGGGAACGGGAGCCCAGACGGAGAAGGGAGCCACACACCCGGGCGCAGGGGAGGGGGGACGACCCGGCGGCGGCAGCCACAGCGAGATGGGGACTCCACCGGAGGAACCGGGGAGGAAAGGGCGCCGCGGCGGGGGGCGCTATATATATATATATATATATATATATATATATATATATATATATATATATATATATATATATATATATATTTTATATATATATATATATTTTATATATATATATATATATATATATATATATATATATATATATATATATATATATATATATATTTCTGGGTGTACTCTATGTATATTATATATTAATATTATACATATACATGCTATGTATATATTGTAGCTTTTGTTAAAAATTATTGAATAAAATTTTACTAGGAATTATTTAGTTTTCATTAGTTACCAGTTTGCAAAAAAAGGGGGGGGGGGGGGAACTTGTGAATAGTGTGAAAAGCACTGTTCACCAACTCCCTCCCCGACCGCTCACAAAAACTTCCTGGGAACCCAATGCGAAGGGATTAACATTGAAATTCCTCAAATCTTCCCGAATTTTTTTCCAATCTCTTCCCATATCCAGATCTACCCAAGATTACCACGAATCCTTTTTAATTTCAAACTTAAATTCGAATTAAATTCTCGAATTTAAACCCGACATACTCAATAGCTGTCGACATCTTTCGGCAAAAATCCTTCGTGCTCAACTCCAACCCCACACACGATGTTCCCTGACCTCTGCGAGGCCTCTCCGCAGCCTGGCGAGCGCCTGCAGCCGCCGCGCGCCACTACCAGAATCGAAATACGTGGAGGATGGCGTTGGAACAGAGCATCTGTTCAGTTTAACTGACAGCAAGGTAACCCCCTTACCACTATCCTTTCTCCGTCCATGATTGATCATTTTCGATTTCGTAATGCTGATTAGTTTATGTCGAACTGATAGGTATTCGATAGGAAATTAAAACGAAATCAAGGCAAAACCTAAAGTTTTTCGAAAAACAGGGCAAGCAACAAACTGATCAGCGCACTGTTTGAAAGGCGATTATTAGCCTATCCATCAGAAGATTCAAAAATCTATTTGAATAGATTCACAGACAACCTTTAGGTGATTAAAACCCCACTGTCGGTTTTGTTTTTCGTGTAGTAAATTGTAGATAAATCGGTTTCAAACTTTTGAGAAAAATTAGCTTTTCGAACTATAAATTTTAGGAAACTTGACCGATACGACGTGTGTCCCGACAAACCGGGCGACGTGGTCGTACAATATACGCCAATATACGCATCAAAAGGCACGTATGGATGTTGCCAACGTGTGGGAACCGACGGAACTTGATTTTGTCGCGTGTGCGCGACGAAAGCAGCACGTATCCGTCAAGATACCCCCGTAGCGACGCTTTGCAAACTAGCCCATAACTTTCTGCACTTTTGACGAATCGACACGAAACTTACGCCATCAGGACCGAATTATTTTTCCTGGTCCGGTACGCCAAGTTTGGTTCGAATCTTAGAAGGTCGACCGGAACGCCTTTTTGACGGGCCCGCGACCCGCTCTAACGGGCAAATTTTTGCACGGCCCGCTGGAATCCAACTTTGGACATACGGTTTGATTTGTCTCCTCAAATCGGATCTGTAGTATATAGTTTGACGACTTTAGATACCGTAGATACGAGCACGTATTTTGGTACAAAACGGGTCCAACGGCGGACATCGTTTTGACCCAAAATTATAATTTTGCCCTTGTGTCCAGAATTGGACTTATGGGTAGTCTATCCCTGCTATTTTCCTTATTCTGGAAACGTTTGTGGTATTTATTTCAGCATCCGGGGACGTTTGTAAGATGTGACCTTCTGTGCTTCATTATTCTGTCGATTCGAGATATTGGACGTCGTCCTTCCTGCGCACAACCTCAGGTAAGATACCTTACAATTTGCTATTTATTTACTTTAGCCCATATTTTATGCATTTACTTATTATTTATTTTCTATAAAATAAACTGTGATACATGGCATAACTTGATAGAATCTTACTGTTCAGTTATATTTTCTGCTATGCATTATTTTCTTACATATGAAACTTAGACCCTTGTCATGTTGCATTCATAGGCCTTGACATATTTTTGACACGAACTCGCAAGTCGCATATAGAACTCGGACATGCGTAACTGGTTGGCCATGAGTATATATAAGCCGTACGATAGGATTAACCGCTGATAGTGTTTGCACCATTAGTTTGACTTAGCGGTTAATAGAGGTTCTGTGTTGTGGATACAACATAGTAGGCATTGGGTGGAGAGGACAATTCCTTAGTGTATTGGCTACTACGCACTTCCCTTTTGTGATCTGGATGCTCCGCTGGAGATACGGTGTGAGATGACCCATGATTACTAACGGCCACTGACGTTCTGTAGAACGTTATGCTCTTATTGATTGGGCCTCTGGTGTCCCAAGGGGGCCATGCCGATCCCATTTTAACCAGGGCCCATGCGTTGGAGGGTGTTCTTAAAACTGCATTCACTTAGAACGGTTAGGCTACCTTATCCGTTAGGTATGATTACTTTGGTTTGGGAACTCGTATCTGACCGTAGCTTGGAACAGTAACTTGTCGCGGACTAGTTTGCCACATCTTGTCCTTGTTTGGTTGTAGGTGTGGCTCACTACTTCGATGAGAAGGTACTGAACCTTGTCGTGGTCCGGATACCATATTGGATTCATAGCATGGAAAGATATGTCATCGTGAATTAGGGTGCCATCTTCTGTCCTTGTTTGGTTGGGGGGATGGTACGCTAATTCAATGGTGCATATTGGACCATGTTATAATTCAATTTACTTATTTATTGAGCAGTTTATATTCAGTTATCGCATGTCCTTCCTGTATCTTGTTACGTCCCTCTAAGGACCTGGTGATCTCTTCAGGTGTGTGCTTTTCGTGATGTTTCGCAGGTGCTCTAGCCAAGATCACGATCTTCCTTTTCTGTCAAAGAGGATTGTTCTTGGTTCTTTCATAGATATTTTATCTATCCGTTCCATGTACATTTTTCTTTTTTTTGGTTGGTAGTGGATCTGTCTCCGTCCAACATATTGTATAAAGACATTTCATAGTTGATTATATGATATCTTTTATTTCTTTATTTTGTGGATGAGATTAGATTACTTTTGGTTTACTGCATTTTACAGCTTATGTATATATACGAGGTTTCCATATATTGGAGTATACTTCGTATGTATATAGCTGTCATGTCTACGTACTTAGTCCTAAGTATTTTGGGACTAGGGTGTTACAGTTGCACTTCACTGTACGTAGCTGGCTGTGTTTGTCCCCCGTTCTCCAGTATTCTGATTATGGGGCGTGACAATGCTCACCCCTAGGGGCACAATCCCCCCTCCACGTGAAAGAGTAAAAGATTCGATGACTAGTGTTTGCCTATTATAATGTAAATGTTGGCATGCTATGTGTATATTATAATAAAGATGGTGTGTTATGTACTTAGGACGTCTCCAATGGGGGTTTCTATCTCCCTTATTTATATTATAAAAAAATTAGAAATTTTTTCTCACAACAGTAATTTCTATTCTAAATCTTATTCTACGTGGTATTGATGTAGGATAGAGAATTTCTATGAGAGTTTATATATGTTGAAACTATCAAAAAATTATACATCTTAATATTGGGCCCCACTTTCAAACTAAATCATAAATTTTACTATTTAATATTCTCCGTCTTAATATTAGGCAACATCATATAGGATAAAAATTGAGAACAATTGGAGAATTTTTTTTTTGTAATTTTTATGTAAAAATTCTGCCAACTAGGATGGACATTTTTTTATAGTACAATAACAAGTAGGATAGAAACTCAATTTTAGAAATCCTCATTGGAGATAGCTTTAGCTTATTGGAATATTAATTAATAGACATCTATGTCGCTAAGAACCTACTAAAATGAGTAACTATGTAGCTTGGGGCAAAATGTCCAAGCATCTATGTTGCCTAAAGTACATTAAAACAATATCCATTGATTGTTTTTCTTTTTGAATATAATATGAGCACATTTTCACGTACAAGATTTTTTGTCCCATCGTAATAATATTAAACAGCATGTTAAGCTGGAAGACTCCATAATTCTTCATAATATGGCGATGACTCTTGAACTCTTATGAGGCTTCTCTAAGTTTCATGAAGTTCTAGATTCTTCTCTACACGCATGTAAATATTTTATGTAACTATCTAGAATTTTTTTTGTAAATCCCTTGATGATATATCAAGAGGGGGAAGTCCCATTAATTCCTTACCACCTAAGAAGTTGTAAACTCTCTTGTATAATGAAGATTTCAACTGTCATATCCCTATCTTTCGAATGATATACGATTGTATTTTCGTATTTCGAGTATTTCAACTTTTAATTTTTTTTAATTTCCAGGAGTTGGTTTCTGATTTTTATCTTTGCAGATAGTAGAACCTCTAACCATGTTTCTTTCCTATTTAAAGTTGTCATATTTTATTTTATTACTATTAATGAATATTGTTAATATTATTGTAATTATTTTTATTATTATTGTTGTGATTATAGTTATTATTATTAATTATTATTATTATTATTATTATTATTTTTATTATTATTATTATTATCATTATTATTATATTAATGATGATAATAATAATAATAATAATATTGTTATTATTATTATTTATTTTTTATTAGTTATCATTTAATATTAGTAGTATTATTGTTATGTTATTTATATTATTACTTTTTATATTTATATATTATTACTATTACACCTCCGAGGACACGAGCACGACTTGTATGTAATGTATAGAGCGTTCATGTACGCCACGTGTCCACTCACATTCGAATAACGATTTGGCAAATTATTTTGGACTCTGTTTGTCGATTTGGATAGGATTAGTGTACATCTGGTAGTGCACCATGCACGACGATTTGTATTGTTGTGTGTGATAACATGGAACCCAATATGCATTGTAGTTTTGTTGGAGGCTGGAACTTAGTAATATTGGTTGGGAATTCTGCGGTAGGTTGCATCAAGTGGGTTTATTCATTTTTGCATAAAGTTTTGATAAAAAAATACATGGGAGTCTCTCAAATATTTTTAGAATTCCATATCGGAAATTCGGTTCGAAGATTTTGACAGAGTCACTCCCTTGATTTGCTGAACCAGACTCATTCAGAAGACTAGTATAGTGTGCCTTGCCAAGTACCTACTAGGTAGACTTCTGCTAGTAGAGGAATCACCACGTTATTGACTTGTCATGGCCGTCGGACATAGTAAAAGGTGAAGTCCTACTCGAAAAATGGTTTGCGACCCCAGTACATGTTTGCTTTACTGTTTGTGGATCTACTCCGGAGTAGTACACACATTCCCTTACCACTTTTCGACGGCATTATTTGTTAACTCCTTGTTCTCTTGCCATACTATCTAGATGTTACCCTAGCTTAGTCAGATAGGACTAGCAGCTAGCTGTCCTATATCATGATTTTTGATTTTTGGATAAACATGATAGTTTGAGTGTCACTTAGAATTTGAAGTAAAGAACTTGGGATATTGATTTATAAGCTCTTGTGGGCCCACTAGGACCTTATTAGACATAGTCATGTGTAGGCTTAACACTGTTGTGTTGGAAATTCCCGGATCTGTATATACAAGAAATAAATGAGACAAACATTGAGGATATTGATATATGATTTTTACTTGATTTCTCAAAACCCCATGTCACGCCCCAGAACCAGAATACTGAAGAGCGGGGGCAGACATAGCCAGCTACGTATAATGAAATGGAATCCACCTCATTATACGATCATGGCTGTCTAGCTATATGAGGGTTTAACTACAATCCATCAGTCTCCTATGGTCAAGAACAAGCCTAGTGTCTTAATCACAAGCAAGCAAATAAAGTTACAGGATGTAAGATCACCAAATATACAATAGTGAGGCATGCCAAACATTACATATTCAGCTGATCATGAAGCTAGTCGTTACAAAATATGAGGACTAGTAAGAGTTTAGTCATACATGATCAACCCTAGGATCTGTCGATCATGTTACAGCCCGTAGGCAGACAAAAAATAAGGTATGCAATACGAGCTAACAGGTGCTCGTTGGCTAAACGCCTCAAAAGAATATTTTTTACAATAGAGTGGGAGAGCCAAAAATAACCCACTCGTTGCCAGGATTCCGTCTAGTGGTCACCATCTAGCTGGAAGGTCGGTAGATCCTCTGGAGCTGCTCCAAAATTTGGCCATACAAAACCAGCTGGGTCAGACCCCAGAAAGAGCAAGTGCTACAAAGGAGGCTTCACTTAGGAACTAAAACCAGCAAATTAGCACAAGAATATAATTACATAATAAAAGACAGTAATTAAGGAAAAGCATGACAGGTGATATACGATGAGATAACCATGGGACTATTCAGATAACCAGGTTACAACCCGTAAACCAAACAAGGACCAGGGTTGTAATCCTTCGTCTGAACAGAACTTGGTTTCTTCCACCATTTATCGGCAAGATAAAATAAGAAATCAGGACATGTAGCAATCTTGTACAAGATCAAGACAAGACTAGACTGGTGTAACTCCATCCAACATTTTACGGCCAAGCAATGAGTACGGCTTGATACTTTAACTAACTAGGGTTATCACAGGCCTAGTTACTAGCAAGATGCAGCGAGATTGTTCCACAGCCACAAGACATGCAGACCATCCAGGCTATCCGAACGCAATTAGGGTTGAATTCAAGTTGGTACGTCGTCCAGAAAACGCACGTACCCTTAGGTGACTTAGAGGGTGCAACACATGACAGTGTGCTGGAAATGTGCCCTACTCGACGGCAGGCTACAGATCCCAAGTGGGGCATCCAGATAACGGAATTGCCTGTAGCTGGGGAAATCTCTTCATGAGTACTGGATTATTCTAGTTGTTAGCCTTAGTCGATTTCAGTAGGTACCATCGACCGTGGTACTCAGGGGTCCCCATCCTAGACATGATGCATGACAAGACGGGTTCATTTGTACAAGCACAATCGTCTACGGTGTCTAGGTCATTCATTTTATCAAGTCATATCATGTCATGTTAGCCGTCGCAACAGCATGTCGAGATATATCATGTCAGGTTTACTTGTCAAGAGTGCGCCACGGCGGGTCACTATCAAGAATTATTATTGCCAAAAGTGCACCACAACGGGTCACCATCGTGTCAGGGAACAATTAATATGGCACAAGCATACATTTAGTAATTAAATATTAGAAGGGGCGAGGACTTAGGATGACTCATGCGACTCAGGAAAGTTGGGCCATATATGGCCAGCAAACAATAGGCCATATGCGGCCAGCATGGCATTGGCCATGCGGCCAGACAAATAATAAATGGCCAACAGCTATGCGGCCAGGAATTAATATAGTGGCCCATGCGGCCACTAAATATGTTCAAACAAGCAACCATGCGGCTATAATATATCTCCATGCAAGGAACCATGCACAGGCCATGCGGCCTATACTAATTACATGTGGCCAAGCATAATGGAGTGGCCATAATATATTTTGGAGCCATGCATACAAGCTACGTATGCAAGCTAAATGCATTAATATGTGCATGGAAGTAAATACATGCAAAGCATGTATGCTAAATGCAAGCACCTGCTTGCTAGGCCATAAACATGTAATATTAGCTAAGGCCATTAATTATAGATTAAATAATCATATGCATGCAAAAGCATGCAAACACTAGCATGCAATGCAAATTCTTACGTAAACAAAATACATGCGGCCCATTAGTAGCATGCGGCCAGGAATATACAATTAAATAAATAATAATAATAATAAAAGTCATGCAATTAATAATGGCCTATGCGGCCACAATATTTAAATATTCATGCGGCCATGATTCGGGAATATTCATGCGGCCAGGAATTAGTCCATGCGGCCAAAATATATATATACCCATGCGGCCAGCCAATATACTTGGCATGCAGCCAATTAATTAGATAAATGCATGCAACTGCTCATGCAAAATAATTGAAAGGCCATGCGGCCCGCCATGAATTCTCTTATGCGGCTCAACTTGGAATGTCTATAATATAAATGCTAAACTTGCTCCCATATGCGGCCAACTTGCTAGGCCATATGCGGCCAAGATTGGTCGCATGCATAAATAAAGGCTATGCACTGATTGTTAATGCATGAAATCAAAGAAAAGCTATACATTAATTATTAATGCATGTAATACGGCCGGAGCATGTTCTGCTATATGCGGCCAAATAGGTTAGCCTATGCGGCCAAGATTGTAGGCAATTAATTAATGTATTAAATAAAAGCTTATGCTGGTAATGAATGCAAGCTTAAAGCATGCATTAAATCTAAAAGCTTATGCGGCTAATGTAAGCAATCTTAGGGCATGTATTAAATCTGAAAGCTCATGCTGCCACAATTGCTAAGGCCATACTGAGAATTGCATATGCGGCCAAGAATGGGTTCATGCGGCCAAAACTGTTGGCCATGCAAAATTAGCTAAATGTATGCAAGCATTTAATGGCTAAGGCCATGCATTAAAATATACATGGCATAAAAATATACTTGGTCATGTATTACAATATACATGGCATTGGCCTATGCGGCTCAGAGCAAATGTGCTCATGCGGCTCACTGTACAATTAATGGCTCCCACAGAGAACATGTCCACGGAAAAATACCATGGCCTCCATGCTCCTCCAAACAACATGGGAACCCAAATCCAGACTCCCGTAGATCAAATTTGGGTAAATAAAATTCTCTATAACATGGAACCATCAACTAGCAAAAATATGCAAATTTGATAGATCAAAACTCCTGGAAACCAAAAATACCACAAAACTAGATTTACAAGAATTTAACCATAAAAATAAAAAATACTAAGTACTAAAGTGGGTTAGAAACACATAAGAAAGACATGGAACAATAAAAATGGACTTTCTCCATGAAGCAAGATGCACTTGCCTAAGCTCTCCACTCTCTCAGGTTGGTAGAGAAGTAATAGTGGGGAAGAAAAAAGTTAATGTGAGAGAGAAATATTTGGTGAGATATTTAATGAAGAGGGTGGTGGTAGGTGGGAGTGGTTTGGTTCACTAACAAAATCGAACCAAGCCAACAAGCTGAACCGAACCAAGATAAACCCATCAATGAAATGCCAAAATAAATCAGCAGGAAGACATGCAATATGAGTCAAAATACGTACACGTATTCCAAAATACGTGATACGAATCAGGGTATTACAACTCTATCCACCTTAAAAGAATTCCTTCCTCGGAATTTAATCAAGAGGCTAGAGATGCAAGGACAAGCTATACTAATCACATGCAAGCTATAACTAAGCAATCAATCAAACAATTAATCATACAAGCAAGGAATTTGAAGGAAGAAGGAAGAATGAAGACATCCTGCTAGGAACCTCTCTGCCGATTCTGAATCTGAGCTTAGACCAGGGCATACTGCTGGGGTCTCTACTGCTGGAATACTTGGGTCTGAGGCGACAATGGCCTCGGAGGCTGGTACTGCTGTTGTACTGGTGCTGGTCCCCTTACCGAGGGACTAGTCTGGGCCGATGATGAACTGGCCATATTCGGCAGGATCCTATCTTGTGGTCCGGTTCCCCACAAGCCAAACACAATCCCTGAGCTCTACGATACTCCGAAATAACGTGTCCTGGCTTCCCACAATGAGTGCAGCCCATTACGGAAGACAGCTTCTGCTTCTGTTGCTGAAGGGACGTGACCGACGTCACTGAGGCCTGCCTCGGAGTTCCAATTGTCAAAGTCCTGACTGTCGAGGCTGGTGCTGACGACTGGGTTATCTGGCCGTGAGATCGCTTCCGACCTTCGGTCCTATCTACTATCCTCTGAGCGGTATACTCGTGCCTCCTGGCTGCCCTCAATACCGCATCAAAAGTCTGATGCTCAAACTGCTCCACTGCCAGCAAAATCTCTAGGTGGAGTCCCTGCTGGAACGCTGGGCTCTGTCAAACTCGGTCGCTACCAAGGTGGGAGCAACGACTAAGCCTGGAAAACTCGACCGCATACCCATCGACCATCCGGCCCATCTGCTTCAGATTGGTGAACTTGGTCTGTAGATCGTACGAGCTACAACATCAAAAATACTTGGTCTGGAATCTCTCCCTGAATACTGCCCAAGCAATGGGTGCCACTAATCCCAAGGCCTGTGCCGTCCACCAGCTGCGGGCAAGATCCAATAACTGCAGGCGCACTACGACCACCTTGTTTTCCATAAATAAATTCATTTTATTTATTTTGTATCTGAGAAAATTACAACTGTAGGAATCTAATCTAGAAGACGATTACTTATCCCTTGGATGATGCGATGAAGAAAACTCGAACTTTGAAGAAACTTGGACAGCAACTGGACAATCTCTATGTTCTCTTTGAAATTGACTGTAGTGTCTGATGAAGATGAAGAAACTCTTTTTATAGAGTTCAGGATAACTGTCCTTAAGCATACGCTCAAGTAGACTTGACGTGTGCATAACTGCAGGGACGCGTGGCGAATTCTGATGGAGACACATTAGCGTGCGGTTGAAAGTAGTGGAGCATATTCCGGAGAGATTGATGGCATGAATGCCACGTTGCATAACTTTGAAGAAGTGGATAACTGAGTGCAGGACACGTGAGAACGTGTGTTAACTGCACGTTGAAAATCATTCTGGACACAACTGCTGTGATACGCTGCCTTAGAAGAAGAGTTATACGCTAGCTTTTGAAGGCACATGTCTTGCATACGCTGACTTAGACAGCGTAGAACCATATAAAGCTGATACGCTCACATTATTGACGGGAGTCGTATGGAAACTATACGCTCACTTGACAAGGAGTCGTATGGAATCCATACGCTCACTTGACAAGGAGTCGTATGGAATCCATACGCTCACTTAGTTGGAAGGAGTCGTATGAGATCCATACGCTCACTTAGTTGGAAGGAGTCGTATGAGATCCATACGTTCACTTAGTTGGAAGGAGTCGTATGTTTGAATAAGTAGACACGTGGCAGTTTGAATAAGTAGACACGTGGCCATCATCAATCTTCTTTGATACGCCATATCTTCCAATAACTGACAAAATCTTCTCGAGCGTCGTGAACGGATATGATGGCTGACAGACTGTCAAAACTGACAATAATGATGGCTTTTACATTTATGAGAGATGCTGAGCTGTCCTCGTAAAAGACAAAACCGACTCTTCAAAAACCTATACGACGGCTAGTCTTCATTGGACAGCTGTCTTTGCACGAAAGACGAAGTGTCAGATTCATCCTTTATGCTGGCTGTCATCTCAGAAAATAATAAATATTCATTGAGCGTATGGCCTTTAGATGAGCGTATGGCCTTGACTGAGCGTATAGCCTTGAGCGTATGACTTGGACTGAGCGTATGGCTTTGAGCGTATGACTTGGACTGAGTCTCATGTCAGCGTGTCATAATTTTCATACCCTACAAGACCCCCTTTAAAGTTTTCGAACTTTATGAATTTCAAAAGTTCGAAATTACTTTGAACTTTAAAGTGAGAATAAGTCCTGACACGCTGACATGAGTTCGTATCTTCTCATATCAGTACAAATCTTTAGGGATTTTGTTTAAAGAATATCCGCCGTTTGAACTTCTTCTTTTCTCCTATAAATAGGTCTTCCAAAACCTATTTTATTTCTTTACCACAGCTTTTGCTTCGAGAGAGAAAAGTGCTTTCAGAAACTCGAAATCCTTCTTCCCCTTCTTCGTCTTCGACTCAACCTCCATTAATGGCGCCCAAGGCTGATGCTGCGAAAGGAAAGGGGAAAGCCCCTGAAGAGTCATCTCATCCTGCCGTCGACACTGTTACCACCAAGAAGACGGCCAGTCAGCGTATTTCACGCAGTGAACGGCCATTGAAACCCTTTATGGTGAGGACGAAGATGATGAACAAATAACTATTCCCTTTTTAGGGCTCTGGTTAGAACAAAACTCAGAAAACGTATCCCTCTTTAGGGTCAATACGTCAGCAAATACGCTTCCCTTTTTAGGATTTAGCGTATTCCATGTTTTTCGTTTTTACGAAAAATATGTTTGGAGCGTATACGCGTATTTTCGATAGAGATATCAAAATACGCTATCTTAAAAGAATATGCTATGGCAAATTTCATTGAAATATGCTAACTCCTGTGTTAGCGTAATTTTTGATGATCATCTTGTCAACCATACGCTGATACGCTCAAACTGATTATAAACTGAACTTTAAAAATCATTCACTTAAGATAAAATCTGTTATACGCTTAAAAAAAACTGAGCGTATACTGAACTTTGAGTCAACCATACGCTTAAGAAAAACTGAGCGTATGCTGAACCTTGAGTCTGCCATACGCTTTTAAGGAAAACTGAGCGTATGCTGAACCTTGAGTCTGCCATACGCTTTAAGGAAAACTGAGCGTATGCTGAACCTTGAGTCTGCCATACACTTAGTAAGAATTGAGCGTAATTTGAGCTGTACGCTTAGTAAAAAACTGAGCGTATGTTGAGCTGTACGCTTAGTTAAAACTGAGCGTATGGAGTGTACGCGTTAGTTAAAACTGAGCGTATGTTGAGCTTTATCCTCTCTTGATGTTGAAGATTCTAATACTTTTATTATTCATTTGCAGTGGATATTCTAGCTCAGGAAGCAGAATTTGAGAAAGTATGGGAAATAATTATAGAAGTGATCTATTACATGTTCGTTTCCCCAATTTGACGGACCTTCCACAAGAATAGCTCTGTTGACCAATCAGGAAGATGATACTTTGCTGAACCTGATGAGTGGACTGCCGTTACAGAGTGTAGATGGTGTTGCCCATTTGAAGCCAGTATTCCTTTTTGGAGATGC